>CAIGQW010055024.1:14598585-14622248 GCA_903798125.1 Danio choprae | reverse complement strand
CGCATGTCTTTGGACTGTGGGGGAAACCGGAGCACCCGGAGGAAACCCACGCCAACAAGGGGAAAACTTGCAAACTCCACACAGAAATGCCAACTGACCCAGCCGAGGCTCGAACCAGCGACCTTCTTGTTATGAGGCGATCGTGCTACACACTGCGCCACTGTGATGCCCTAACTACTTAAATATTTGTACAATATTTGTAAATATATATTAACATTTTTAAAGCATAAGCTTTATATTTCACACAATTGTCTCTTTATTACAACTTCTCAAGATTAATAAATTGAAATAAATAAATATAAAAAATTAATAATTCCTGTTTTTTTATTGTTAAGCACACACACGCACACACACGCACGCACGCATGCACACACGCACGCACACACACACATATAAATTAAAAGAGTAGGAAATTCATAAAAAACTTAAACTGAGGAATAAAAATTTTATCAAAACATCAACTTATTTGGCGGTTCATTCCACTGTGGCGACCCCGGATTAATAAAGGGACTAAGCCGAAAAGAAAATGAATGAATGAATTACTTATTTACCTTGTTTATAAGGTTAACCAGACTCCTGCCAACGTTCTCTAACAGCAAAAGAATGATTGCAAACTCCACACAGAAATGCCAACTGACCCAGCCGAGGCTCGAACCAGCGACGTTCTTGCTGTGAGGCGATCGTGCTACTTACTGCGCCACCGTGAAGCCCAACATATATCACTATTTTCACAAAAAAATGTTTTTGTCTTTAATACTTTGCATGACCTGATGATCCCATTTCCTCTTAAAAACCATGACATGAGCAGCATCTGCACTTCCAAAGATTTGTAATAAACTGTCAGTGGGATTTTTTTTATGGGGGGGGGGGGGGGGAGCAGGGAAATAAGAGTAAAATAAAGAAAGACTCAGTGCAGGGATGGGGGGCTGATGGCAGCACTGCTGGAACTAAAGAGGGGCGTCTCTCCAGAGCTTGGGAAACAATTCTACCCCTGGGAAGTCAAGTCATTCTGGATGACATTCGCACGCTGGGCCGGAGGCTGAGGGAGGCGGCATTGTGTGGTGCTGTGGATTGATGATGCCATGCACACTGAACCCAGCAGCTGTAATTAAGAGGTCATGTGTGAAACTTTTATAGAGTTTGCCCTATGCACCGGCATCTCGCCTCAATGTGAAAACTACTCCGCCCATTTGGAACAATGGCTCTCAGTTGCCTCTACCTCAACCCTAATGCTATGCTTAGACGCAGTTCTAAAACATCACATTTTGAGTTGATGTAGTACAGTAGTTTTACATTTACTGTCGTTCATGTCAAAGTAAACATCAATGCCACATTAGCTATGTTTCCATTCAAAGATGCAAATTAAACTTATGCGCAAATATTGCATAAAACATTTGTGAATAAAGAACTGTTTCCATCCAATGACTCAAAAAGAACAAAATCCACAAAGTCACTTCCTGATAAACTGGCACCAAATATCAGAAAGGAAAAAGGAATTTGCTGCATTCGGAGAAGCCTCTGTAGGCTTTTTTGTTTTAAAAATATAATAAATTACTTGTGCTTTGTAAAAAAAATAAATAATAATAACTTATAGTTTATTACAATTCACAATTTAACAGTTTATTACACAAATTTGTTTCAATTTCTAATTACGTTGCTTTTTTAAAAAGACAAAACCCAATGAATACGCCACTTGGGGGGAGTTGCGAGACCACTCTTTGGGAGCAGAGCAGGTAATAATACCAAACCACTTCGATGACAAAACTTGGATAAGGGATTAGAATGACCAAAACAACATTTTAGAGATTTTACAATGTGGATGGTCTACTGGTTTGTCCATTAATTATGTCCATCGTGCTCATTTCTGTTATCACATAATCTGTTAAAACCAAATCACATTACTTTTTTGATACACATGCTAGAATTGATACAGTAAAAGTGTTTCCATTGTAGTTAATGCACATTTTTCCTTATTGAATAAAAAAGTTTATCCTACTCAGTTGTTCCCATAAGTTTCAACACATTACCAAAATTTCTGCACACCTTGGTGTTTTATTAAAGCATATTTTTTATGCAATATTTCAAAATGCACATTAAATTAAATGAATGAAAATGTATTGTTAGGTTGTCTCTTAAAGAACAGAAAATACAAAGTTGTTATTAAATGTTATATTTTTACTCTTATGCAGTGTCCTTTGTGACAACTGCTTTTTGTGCCTCTGAGACAAGCCACTGAAGACCCAAAATGGACATCAGAGTCAATCCATCTTAGTCCAATCCCAGGGGTATCTTAATGGCCCAAGCCTAATCCAGCACTAAGGCCTAGCAGCGGGGCCTTTGGCAAAGTTTAGCAGGGAACATTCACTAGTCCCCCTTTCACAAGCCTTAAAACATTCAAAGCCTTCTTTTTAGAGAGAGCAACTTTTGTTGGCACACAAAGAGCCAACCAGAGGTACTTTTCTATATAGTGAGCCCCGTTCAAAATCAGATTATTTCCACTCAAATCCCCCTTTCTTCACCTGTCAGTTAACTATGTAGTGTCTTTGTCTCGTTTGTGAATAACCCATTTCACTATGATGGCCGGTGGATGTGTATTGCTGCATTTATTGCTACATTTATTCCTAAAGCAAAGAAAGAAGCATATTTCCCCCCCTTACTCTATATATATTTTTTTTCTTTGAAGAAATCTGGGCCACATGCCCCTAAGGAACGCAAAGTGCTTTAATTTATTCCCACCTTTTCTCTCTGGCTGCCATCTCCAAGGCCTCTTTCTATGCCCAGAAGTGATTTGTTCAGGCTGGACCATCAAAGCAATTATTGTAGAGGCCCGCTTTCCTATTATGAGGGGAGATGACTGACAACAGCGGGACGGTTGAGGGTGGAGGGCACTTGGCTCCAATTTATTAGATCTGAAAGCTCTTTCCTCATTGGCAGCTCTGCAAATAGTGATACGTAAACAAAACGCATGCTGTAAAACTCTGCCGCTTTTCAATTACAATATCAGTCATTGTCAGCGTCTCGTTGGCCGTGGTCCGGGTGACTGATCGGGCTATTTAAATAGGTCAGGGCATGGCAGACATGCTAAGTGAACGCTTGGGTCAGATGTCAGATCCTGATATAATTAATGTAACACACATGAGAGCAGGGGCTCTTCTCTAGTAAGGATCTGCTCCGTTGCACAGCCAGAAAGCGTGGCGATTGATAGACTAAACCACTGGGGGTATAAGGTACCAGAAAAATTTACTCTCTTTTAAGTGACAAAAGCCAACATCTCCCCTAGTGAATGATGTATGGGTAGGAATATAGGAATGAATGGAAGATGAGGTGGGGTGAAGTGCAAAGTATGCTTTAGCATATAAAAATATTTTCAGAACATATTTTTACTATTTCTCTCCAAAAGTCACAGGTAGGACCAGACAGAATCTGAGCCCACAGATTTACCCACAAAGTGAAAGTGTGTAAATATATATTTATTCAGTTTCTATATTCATTTCAGTAATATTGTTGAATAATATGCAAATGTTTATATGATTTATGTATATCATATAAATATCAGTTTGTAAAGTAATATTTTTTTGTCTTTTAGCTACGTAAGGTACCAAACCTTAAATGAAAGTTTCACAGTTATTATTATTATTTTTAGTTTCATGTGTTAAGTTTTTAGTTACTATGCGCTCAGTTGTTAATTTCAACAAAACTCTGTGGAGAAATAGCTATAAATGTTACCATAGTTAGTTACTATACTCTCAATCCAAACAAAATTTGCTCCAGAAATAGCAATATGTCTGCAGATTCTGTCTGGCCCTGGTTATAAAAGACAACAATGCTTTGTACGGTTTAAAACAGTGTTGTGAAGCCCCTCAAACAAGCACGAGTCAACCTAGCAATATTTTGTTTTCATCTTGAGTAGTTTGTTGTTACTGTAGTTTATCACAATAAGAAACAACAGCCTGGTTCAGTGTTGATGCCAAATAGTAAAAAAAATCCTACAGAATCCTACATTGTTACAAAAACTGTGTTGTGCACTTGCACATTTACGTCATGAGCGCTGTACTTGGATTCACATGTACGTGAATAAACCGAAGTATACTATCTTTGAAAGTGAACATAAAAAGATGAAGGAAGTGCTATTGGGTTCAAAGATATACCATGTAGCTAATAACTCTCATGTTTTTCGCTCTAAAGGCATCCCCTTCAATAAAAGCCCCCTTCCTTCAAACTGCTTCATTTCTTAAATTATTTAAGATTTATAAGCACAAACCATCTATTGCGTTACTAAAATATCCCGTAAAAAATGAATAACCGCCCCATCAGCCTTATCGAAAGTCATAAAAGTTTTACAATAGGCATAGGAAAAATCCATTCCTCTGACATCCAGTTAGTACCACTGTAAACATATTAATGAAAACATCTAACCTGGAATAAGATATGCCAGTAAAAGTCCAAATTTACAACATGCGGCTCTGGAGATTTTTACATGCTTTTAAGCTAATCGAAATGTATGTGAAGTGTATGCATTACCGCGAGTGTCCATATGCATGTTTACACCTGTCACAGTATGAATGGAGGTGTTCAGTTCAATTAAATTCATTTTTCCTAAGTGCAGCTGGCTTAAGGTTGCCATGTCGTATACAGAGATGTCTGTGCCCTAGTAAACAGCGCTCACACATGCCTCAGCGGGCACAACCTCCTTATTCCTGCCATTGTGCAGGACTATAGGGAAAAAGGTGACCTGACCCAGTGAAGAAAGCACATCTGCTGGGAAAAAGAGCTCTGTATTTGAGGTAATGTAGTGCATCGCTTCATCCAGCAGTTATTTTTCCCTCCGGGGCTGAGAGGTTACTTAGCCACACTGATTCTGGCTGATTCACTGTCTACAAATCCCCTGTCCTGTGTTCCTGTTGCACAATGGCCTCACTCTCGCATCCACACTGCCTATTCTTAATTCTTCATTTCTGTAGACTGGGTTTATTCAAGATCACCTACTATTTTAAGACTCTCATATTAGTCATCTCTTACGAGGAAGCCACACAACATAGTAATTTATGGAATTCATAAATACCAAAGGTGTCTCTAGGAGCTTTGCCTCAGTTGTTATCTTTTTTGTTGTTTACAGTATGCCCCCTTTGAATTTTAGAACAAACCAGACTGAGCTTTGTTCAAGGTTTATGCTGTTCAAAAGCAAGTAAATCAAATCATCGCATTGGTTTAATGTAGAGTCTATATTCAAACAAATTTGACTTGGTACTCCAAACATTGAACTAGGGATAGGCCATGCTGAAATATATCACAATATTTTAAGGTTTTTATTGCGATACCCATCTTAATGATGATATAATTCATAAATATCTACTGAGGGCAGCACGATGGCACAGTGGGTAGCACATATCAAACACGAACACAATAAACGATCGCTTGTGGCAATATCTGAATTATTTCTGTTCTTCAAGCATAAAGTATATTTATAATGCTATGCTAATTGAGATAGCCTTTATTACTGTATTGGATGCTATAAAACAATTATGATTTCTTTATCATTCTGTGATATGAAACCATGTCTGGTCACAAAAAGGGACAATTTAAAAAGTGAATTTATTATATGTTATAAAGTGAATTTAATGTAAAAGCATGTTAGTAAATCTTTGTAAATCATAATCGCAATTTCTTTTTTTTTTGCTATGCTAACTGACCTAGCCTTTATCACTGTATTGGATTCTATAGAAAATGATGATTTCTTCTTCATTCTGTGATATGAAATAATGTTTGGTCACAAAGAGGAGTCATCTGAAATGCTCGACTGATGTTATGAAGTGAATTTAAAGTAAAAGTATATTAGTAAATCTTTGTAAATCATAAGTGCAAAAAAAAAGTTTTGTATACATGCTACTGTAATAAATCATTGCACATAACAATTGTAGGTTTTATCGCAATTAAAGCAGTTGTTTTATAGTGTGCAGAATTCTTACTGGTATATAAATGATAAGGTATTACTTATCCCTACATTCAATCAGTGTTCTATCAAGTCAGCAAGAACCAAACAAAAATGATCCACAAAGAAATACACTGACCGAAACACATAACCTTTGATTACTGAGGATGCTCATCCATAGCTATGCATTTCATCATAAGTCCAGCTCAAGGCTCTGAGATCACTTACAAGGGTAGGGGGGTTGGAACGGTGCCAGCTTGTATCTTCTTACTAACCTCACTGGCCTGCTAAACAAATTCAGACTACTTAGTGGGAACCTCTTGACCTACTTGAAAACGTCATGGTCTGCAAGAACATTAATGAAATTGAATTTGAATAAAATAAAAGCTCATTTGCAATTCCAGAGAGCACTTGGACGCCTCCGTTTAGAGTGGAACTTCTCTTGATCAATTACCGTGTCTGCAGTTCACTGACACTTATGCTCTTAAACATTTACTCGCAAACAGAAAGCGGCAGATAAACGGTACATGTGCATTTATCCCTTGCTGGGGAGTAATCTGACTCTGTTTTCTTTGCTCTCAACTAGGGGCAAATGTATCTAAAACATTTCTGCATTATAATTTTCTGCATAGTGTTTATGCATGAGTTTCACTTTAGAGCAGCACTGCTGTAAACATTGTTAATGTCAACACGGCTTGGGTCGGGAAACACATCACAATATTACACTTGCCATAGCACTATAGATATAAGCAAGCAAAACATGACAAAATGCATACTCTGCTTTGGGGACGGAATTAATAAATAATAATAATAATAAAAAAGCTTTAAAAATATGCAAAGCCCAGGATTCTTCATACCAGCAGTTGGAACTTAAAGTACAAGGGCTAATACAGTAAATAAAACAAAACTATAAAAAAAAAGATAATTATGGTGCTAAAGTATAAACTTACATTTGAATAACATTCTGACAAAGTGACTTCAGGTCAATTTCCACAAAACATCAAGTATAAATGTGCCTAATGTGTCTTGAAAACAACAACAACAAAGATCCATTTCACAGGTTCTTGGGCTCATGGTAAAAGCATGGAGGTGTCTCTTTAAGAGATCTGGTACGGTTTTGAGAACGTCTAATGGGTGAGCGTTCTTTCTAAGAAGAGTAAATGTTGTGGATGTTGTGAAAATGAAAAACAATTACAATGACACATGTTGCGCACACATTGCATCACTGTCGAGATGAGAAAACCTAGATATGATTAGCTCTAGGGAGGTAATAGAGAGCATAAGATATCTTCATCATCATTGACTCCAGTTTGATGTACTTTCAAGCACGCATTAAACATTTAAAGGTGATGATCAAGGTTTTCCCATGTTTAACACCCTTATATTCCTTATTAGTATGCGTAGGCTGTAAGTGAGCCATTTGTGAGTTGATTCCCCTGAAATTTTGAGTGCACTTTGCATGCTATCAAAACACAACTCTGGCCCTGTTTACACCTATTTACATGCATTTTGGTCAATCAGACAACTACTAGGCAGGAGAAGCACATTGCTGTTTACACCTGGTGTTTAAATCTGTCTCTTTTGTCCACTTTTCTGATTTCCTTGAAGGAGGGTCGATAGAAGCTTTTTCTTAACTTTCAAACTAACATTGTGAAATAAACTAATACATAATTTACATATGAACAGAAAAGGAGGGAACAGAAAATTATATGTTTCTACTTTGATTGATTTAAAGCTAAACCGGACACTGAGGGCTTGTGTAAGAATCAGCATTGGTAAAAGAATGTGCCTAATTTTTTGCCTACTTAAAAAAAACCCTTACCTTTTCAGATGCCAGTTTAAATTCAACATAGTGCAAGGACATTTCAAACAACACATGCCGAAATGTTTAAGAATAAAGTTAGCAAGAATAAATGAGCTGGGCTTTTGTGGCTGTTTGAATGCATTCGCCCACTCTGTCTACACAGAGGAAAACCATTTAATCTAATGAGTTTGTAGCCGGTGTGCGAATCATACATTGTCTGTCGGTGGGGTCAGCTTTTATTCAGTAGTTTGTGTAACACATATGCATGCTTCAGTGAACCAAATTCGTATATTTTATTCAATTACATCTCATTGGTTAATCAAACCTATTTAGGCTTTCAGTTTTTTGAGAGATAACTGGCATATTCTGATCTACAGCAATCTCTGAAGGGTTATTTAAACATACACAAACGGTGACAACTAGAAATCCTACGGTCAAGGTACAAGCAGTGGGGTGATCGCTCTTTTACAGAGGCAGGTCCTAAACTTTGGAATACCTTCCTATTGAGCTTTGTACAATCAATGACCTGCCACTGTTCAAAGCCAAGCTCAAGACCCACTTGTTCAAAATAGCTTTTAATGCATAGTAGCACTGACACTTCTTTTTTTATTGTTTTGCTGTATTTTATTGACATTCATTGCATTTTATTTTGCATTGCATGCTTTCTAGTTGTGTTTTAATTTGTCTTTACTGGTGTAAAGCATTTTGGTCAATCATGGTTGTGGTAAGGTGTTACATAAATAAAAGGCAATTGATTGATTGATTGATTGATTGAAGTTTGCATTTCTGCAGCAATGAATGGATGATCATGAAAGATTTTAAAGAAAGTCAAATTTTACTTTACTTTTAGGCCATTTACAAATGCCTATTTTACGAGAAAAAATTGGCTATGATAGATCTGCCAGTAGGGCGATGTGGTCGCACAGTGGGTAGAACAATCGCCTCACAGCAAGAAGGTCGCTGGTTCGAGCCTCAGCTGGGTCAGTTGGCATTTTTGTATGGAGTTTGCATGTTCTCCCAGTCTTCGCGTGGGTTTCCTCCGGGTGCTCCGGTTTCCCCCACATGTACAGAGACATGCGCTATAGGTGAATTGGGTAAGCTAAATTGGCCGTAGTGTATTAGTGTGTGTGTGTGTGTGAATGAGTGAGTGTGTATGAATGTTTCCCAGTGATGGGTTGCGGCTGGAAGGGCATCCGCTACGTAAAACATATGCTGGATAAGTTGGCGGTTCATTCAGCTGTGGCGACCCCAGATTGATAAAGGGACTAAGCCGAAAAGAAAATGAATGAACAGATCTGTTAGTGTTTAGACCACTGACTGAATATTTTCCTGTATTTTTTGCATGACCATGTATTCACAATATATGAACCATTATAGGGGTGGTCAAATGTATACTTTTATTATTTTCTATTTTTATATGATATTACTATTTAAGATTATTTACTATTTTAAACTATTTAAAGACCAGAACCCATATTCTAACGTCCCTCAGTGGGTTAATTAGAGTTAATTAAAGTGGATAAACTCCCATGCAATTTACACCATGTTTGTAAGTTGTCTGGTCGAAATATGATAAGCTCAAAAACATTTCAGACCATATATTTAGCATTATCCACAGATGTTAATACCTGCTGTAAACAGGGCCTCTGCTTGTTTGACTCATCCAATGGTGTAAGCTTTTAAGAGGGGACTAAAGTTGACCACATGACAAACAGTGATAATGTTTGTGTGATGTTAGTATCGCTGCAAAACGACACAAAAAAAGTTGTTGTCTTTTGGGGTACAGATGAAAAGAACACAGCGTACAGTCATACATCACAACTTCCTCTCAGCCAGAATAGGAGAAAAGAGAAGGGCACCGGAGCAACGAAACCAGTGGGATTAGTGCTAAGTAACTAAATGGCCCATATCACTTTTCCATTACCGGGGAGGAATAGCTATTTGGATGGCTGAAATCTAAATGAAAAGGTGGAGCGCGGTGTGCTCCAGTGTGGCTGTTCACTCAAGTGTAAATGTTGCACACTGTTCAACCTCCTTTTTTAGCAAATGGAAATTTGCCGCCGCATCTTTGAGCGCCATCAATAAATAAACCGGACGCAAATAAACAGATAAATAAATAAATATGAGACGAGTCGCAAATGGGCATCCGTCAGCATTAGTGATGGAGCGATGTCAGCCCGGATCACGCTTCACTTGAGGGGGAGTGCCAGAGCGAGGGAACATTCCTGCTGATTGCATGCACACACGCATACGCACGCACAATTCCCCCTGAGATCAGCTTTTGACCAGACACACAAGCCTCTTCTGCTTTATTCAAGCTCTGTCTGTTTCTCTCTCCCTCTGTTTATTTCTTGCCTGTCTCCTCCATCTTGCTAGGCTTCCAGATTTTGCCCTCTCTGTGCTCTTGGCAATGTTCTCTGTCTCTCTCCTTACATTATGTTTTGTCTTTTACACACTCTACCTCTCTCGTTTCGTCTCTCTCTCTCTCTCTCTTTCAGCAGTGGTGTGAGTGTGTGTCTTTGTGCTGTGTCAGTGCTTTGAAAGCCACTGGTCTGATGGAATTTCTGGTGTGTCCCCACAGTTATGTGCCATCATCAGCTTCTGCTCCATTCAGCACATCTCTGAAGCGTCTGCTCCCTCAGGCAAACACAAGCAAAAACACGTAAAGCTAACACTAGCACTACCTATTGTCATCATGGCCAATGAAATGTGCCTGACAGTCTGAAAATGATAAAAAGCAATTTTTTTTACATTTTATAATTATTGAGATGGTGACACTTTAATATATTACTTATTTTATTTATATACAAATAGCAATGCATAATACAGCTCAATTAAAAATAGTAACGTCTGTTCTAAAGTACTAAAACTGAAGTAAAACTAAGCTAAATAGTAATATTTATCTATAACAATAAAAATTAAATGACGCAATTACATACGAATACTGAAAACTGGAAATATAAGCTAATTTAAAATAAATATTTTAATTAATTTAATAAATAATAAATATTTTTCATTCGTTTCATTTAATTTAATTAATCTATATTTTTATAGTGCTTTTTACAATGTAGATTGTGTCAAGGCAGCTTAACATAGACGAACTTCTATTAAATTAAAACTACTGGAACAACACTAAGTCATTATTATTCTTGGTTAATATTAATTTCTACATGAACTAATATGCACTTTTAACATAAAAGCAGCTTTTTTGTTGAACTTTTTACAAATAATTTACCTTACAATATTTATTAGACTTATATAATATATCGTAAAAAATGAAAATAATATAATATAAAAATATATCTAATAAGATATAATATAAATGTTAGCTTTATATCTAACTGAAATTATAGGTTAAAAAGAAAAACTGTTTAAAGAATGTTAAAAAGGGCGATGTGGAGGGGCAGTGGGTAGCGCTGTCGCCTCACAGCAAGAAGGTCACTGGTTCGAGCCTCGGCTGGGTCAGTTGGCATTTCTGTGTGGAGTTTGCATGTTCTCCCTGTGTTCGCGTGGGGTTCCTCAGGGTGCTCTGGTTTCCCCCACAAGTCCAAAGATATGCGCTATAGGTGAATTGGTTAAGCTAAATTGTCTATAGTGTATGTGTGTGAATGAAATTGTATGGGTGTTTCCCAGTGATGGGTTGCAGCTGGAAGGGCATCCACTGCGTAAAACATATGCTGGATAAGTTGGCGGTTTATTCCGCTATGGCGACCCCTGATGAATAAAAAGACTAAGCCGAAAAGAAAATGAATGAATGAATGAATGAATGTTAAAAAATGTCTACATCAAAGTGCTGCCAGAAAATGTAACTGTTATTATACCAACTGTACTGTACGCTGTTTTACTGAAATTATGTTTTAAGCATACAGAGTCTGTTGAAATCCACAACTGCTCTCTCTCTCTCTTTCTCTCTACAAGTAACTGCATCACACTAAGGTTTTATCTAACAGTGCAATGCATAACTGAATACACCAGGGGCAGTAAAGAGCTCAAACTGTGTTTCAACTCTGCAAGACCCCCATCCTACACTCACACTGCAGAGAACATGAACAAGACCTTTCCAGTTATCAGAGTGTTACTCTACATTTAGCAGTGACAGGTCGCATCTGAGCGGACGAGAGTGCATGTCTCTGGAGTATCTTTACATATAATGTTTCACAGAGCTGAGCTGTTTATTAAAGACCTCTTTCCATGATAGTACGAGCTCGACTGCCCAATGCTACATCACTGCATCAGAAATCTTTTTTTTTTTCCCTTTAGGCTGCATCAGCTTGAACAAATACATTCCATGCACAAAGCATAACAGAAACACCTTCTATTCTGCAAAAAGAGGGAACATAAAACCAGAATAGTTTAAAAACTTGACAGAAATTCAGTAAAACTATGGCAATGTTATTCTCTCCCCGTGGTATGCACATGCTATTGAACTCATCAAACACAAAAACATGTTATCAGAAATCCTGTGACATACAACTTCATATTTGGATTCCACATGTCCTATATGCAAAATATATTTACAAATACTGGAATATATATTTGAATTACACATATGTACATACGTTAGCTATACTATATTTGAACTTATATGCTCATATTTGAAATTGCAATGGTTAAAATACACGAAAGTGGAAATTTTCGAAATATTTCGAAATAAATTGACATTTAAAGGCTTAACTAGGTTAATTAGGCAAGTAAGTTGCATATATTGCCATTTATCTGATTTGTATATGGCAGCATTCGTGAATAATCCTAGCTGCCTCTCATAATTCTTATTACACGCAATTGCAAAGGTAAAAGAATAGCACCTACAAAACTCTTCATCCACTATTAGTCTGTGGTAATAGACACCTTACACTGGCAAATTGTGGGGTGTGCCACCAAAAATGGCATTAAAACCAAAAGCATTGTCCTTTATTCTCCTCCAGCAAAAGTGAATTCCTGCTGAACGCTGCTTTATTTAGGCCTGGCGCTGATCGTTATTGGAACATTCTCTCTCCAATTCATCACGACTATAGCTTAATTCACTCTGCCGAGGTTTTCGAGTGCCGACGTCCCTTCAGAGTATTATCAAACCAATATTTTAAGGACGGGAGGAGAGGGGGCTGTGTTTAAAAAGCTCATTGGGTCTGATCCGAGAGATACAGCTTTCACTTTTTTTCCCCCCGAAGTGAGTTATAGCTATATTAAGACTGTCTCAAGCCGGGAATGAAATCAATTCCGTAGTGAAAATATGCAGGGCTAAAATCAGATCAAACTCTCAATTATGCGCTGCTGAGGGATATTTGCCCTGGCAAATTGATCCAGTATTGACAATTAGCACTTAAGGTGACCTTTCATAAGGGCTATTTGTTTCGGCTTTATGTAAGTGACTGAGCCGAGCAACACAAAGAAGTAAGTAAAAACAAAACATAAACGCTTAAAGACTAAAAGCCTTCAGAACGAATAAGTAAAAGTGACACCAGGATGCTTTTCGGCTCTGTGTTGCAGTCTTCGGTCTCTACTTGCATCAATTGGAGCTCCCCTCATGCTGGGGACGAAGGCAGTGGACAAAAGCGACCAAGCCTGAGGTCCTTTATGGTGCTGTGCAATTGACTTCCTCCTGAAAGGGCTGTCGCCAGGAGCCGACCTGGCCTTCTTCGCACACACACAGAGCACAAGCTCCTCGCATCCACGGCAGACGCTGTGCACTCAGTGTGAGGGTAACAAGCAGTCGTCTGTTTCTTTTTAGCCGACTTTAGAGGTCGAAAGGCTCTTGTTGGAAATCAAATGGCTCAGGCCGACACGCATCGACAAACGGAGAAAGGAGCCATTCAGAGGACTGTGGCGTTTAACCAAGATCTGATTTATTCTTTAAGAAAGGATGTGTGTCACACGGTCAGCTTGTTTAAGAGCCGCGATAAAACCTCCCATCAGATATATGCACTGTGGCCATTCGAACGCTACATTAAATCCTCATCTTTATCTCTATCACGGTTCCTCACCTGTACCAACAGATGACCCTCACAGGATCCTCTCTATCCTTCTAAACTTCATCTTTACTTTTGGATTTAAACTTTTTTTTTTTTCAACATTTTTTA
This sequence comes from Danio choprae, assembly GCA_903798125.1. NCBI lineage: Eukaryota > Metazoa > Chordata > Actinopteri > Cypriniformes > Danionidae > Danio > Danio choprae. The sequence goes on along the minus strand of CAIGQW010055024.1, from coordinate 14,608,438 downwards.
ATGGCCTCTCAGCTCCTTGTTCCACGCGATTCCCCCCTTTCTTCAAAAGCAAAAAAATATTCTTATCTATCACAAGCAGGTGATAAATCTCACACTTCTGCTTATTGATATCTGGGATCTACCAAGTGGTCCACGTCACCGCCGAGTGCACTACCCTCTGGTCCCTTCAGCCCTGAGCAAATCACGTTAGCCCTTCTTCCTGCAGGAGCGCCCTGGGGTGAGCTACATGAATAACATCTATCAACACCCTGAAGTGGAATGCTTGAGGTTTGGGGAAGCGGGGATCTTAGCTGTCAGGCGAAAAGTGTTACAGGCAACACTACTATCTAACAGCTGTGGGTGTGAGAGTGAAGATAAACCGTGTAGGTGGCTGGTTTAGTGCATGTAAAAAGGAAGTGAAGGGATCAGGGATTAATTGCTGAGGGATTTGGAATCACAGTTTCGAGTTGATAATATGATAGCGCTGATTAATTATTGCGGTAACAAAGGATGTGTTTCTGTCAATATCGCAAGGAAGCAATATGACGGCAAAACCAATGGGAGGAAGTGCACCAAAAAAAAAATAAACGGTCTTGCTTTATAAAGAGACTGAGGTAAGGAACAAATTATGGAGAGATCATTTAGTATGTGACAGGGAAAGGGAAGAAGATAGAAAAAAAAAAACTTAATCTTTGTCCGGCGTTCGTATTCTCTACCATCTTCCTCCTGTCTTTCTCATTTGCTACTTCACAGATTCATCCCCTTTTCTGCTTTTAAAATTTCATGACTGAAAATAGGTAATTTAATCTTCATTAAACATACAAGGCTCACTTTCTCCTCTGCCTGGGTGAATTAACTAGCAGACCAGGGGCAGAATAGGCACGGGGTTTCAAATCCCATAACCCTGGCACGCATTATATTGCCGCGTCTGTTTTTAATAAGCCATTTCTCCACAAATCAAAGTCAAACAGGAATCCCTGAACCCAGGGAAACTTTTGATGGACGAAAGAATGAAGGTGAAATCCCAGGAAGGGAAGGTTAGAGGTTTTAATGACTTGGAAAGGCAGTAAATAAATAAAATTGTCTCCCTCAAAAATCTGATTGATGTGCCTTTTGGGATGCCCCATATGAAAGAGCTACTCAGCCTGTGGCTTTCATCTGCGACCAGAGAAATCGATGCCAAGGATGTATGAGCAGCTACCTGTCTCTATCCAACAATCTCTTAGAGTACCCCTGGCATTCAAACAGAAGATTTTTCGCGTAAAGTGGACCAGCGGAAGGCTTCATCACAAAATACCACTTTCAAGGTTACCTCTGAGATCACTCCAGAGCTTTACCACAATAATTATATATATAAAATCTGCCATCCAAAATCTCTAAATGTTTTGTCTGTAGGAAAACCAGATAACTATATGTGTCATTTCAATACAAAAAAGTCTTTCCTGTGACAAACCAACAAGATAAATCGCTTTGAGCTTCCAAACAAGAATGCATGCAGTTGAAGACCATTAAACCACAAAAAAAGTCACTGTGTTATAAGTCAATTCGTGTTATTGTGTAAGCTACTTCATCTTTGTTTTAGGGATACAGTAGTGAGCAAAGCTAGGCATGCTGACAGTATTTACAAAACCCAACAGCAAAATATAGGTCAGATCTGACCACGGATCCTGCATTAAATCTGTCTCACAGACCTGTTTTTCTTCCCCTGAGTTTTGAAAATGTGACACTATTTAAAATGGATTAGCTATTTACCGCAACAGTGTTTGGGTCTGATCTTGAGCTGAAACGGCTGCATGCTCTTGGTCGTATTACCCTGTTACCCAAGTAAAAAGGCAGTCTGCTGCCCTAAGGCTGTAGCACGCTGACCTACATCAATGCACCAATGCTTCAGAGCCTAATTAGTAGAACTTGTAAGCCTAGCGTTAGTCATGTTTGGCTGGTTTCTTTATTATTACATGCATGATTAATGTAACTGTACTGAAAATGCTAAACTACTAGATCTTTTGTATGGATATCTCGGGCATGCTATTTTGTCTAAGGATTAGGTTTATCTGAGGATGAAACTGAAAATCAACCTCATTTGCTCAACCGTGTGTTGTGCAAAACCTATATTCCTTTATTTTATTCTGCAGAAAACAAAGAATATATTTAGAAGAAAGGGGAAAAACACATAGTTTCTTTTTGAATTTCACTATAAGAGCAGAAAACACCATTAAATTAATATTCTTTTTTTTTATATAAGTCATGGATGGAGATGAACAGTGGAGATGAAAGTGGACTTCAGGAGAACCCCCCCCCTGTTCTCCACCCACTGAGCATCATGGACAGCATTGTGGCAGCAGTGGAGTCATTCAGGTTCCTGGGCACCACCATCTCTCAGGACCTGAAGTGGGACACTCACATTGACTCCATTGTCAAAAAAGCTCAACAAAGGCTGTACTTCCTTCGTCAGCTGAGGAAGTTTAACCTTCCAAAGGAGCTGCTGAAACAGTTCTACACTTTCATCATTGAATCCGTCCTTTGCACTTCAATAACTGTCTGGTTTAGCTCAGCTACCCAATCAGACCTCCGAAGACTACGTCGAATAGTTCGGACTGCTGAGCGAATCACTGGTACAACCCTCCCTACTCTCCAAGAACTGTACTTATCCAGAGCGAGCAGAAGGGCTGCCAAAATCACTCTGGACCCCTCACACCCAGCACACTGCCTCTTTGAACTTTTACCTTCTGGCTGACGCTACAGAGCACTGTGCACCAGAACAGCCCGACACAGAAACAGTTTCTTCCCTCAGGCAATCCATCTTATGAACACTTTATGATAGTAATTGTGACAAACATCACTACTTGCTCTACACTTTATACACATACACTTATTTAAAACATACTTTACATGCCAGTTTGCACATAATAGCTGCACATATAACGCTGTATATAGTAATATACCTGTACATACACTTGTCAACCTGCATATCTGCATTCACTACTTACTTCTGTTTTTAAAATATATTTATTATCTGTTTTTTGTCCTGTCTCTGTGATTCTGTTGCACTGTAGAAGCTTCTGTCACGAAAGCAAATTCCTCGTATGTGTAAACATACCTGGCAATAAAGCTCTTTCTGATTCTGATTCTGATTCTGGATACATATGAGTGAGTATAGCTTCTAAAGTGCCAAGTTACAGTTTCAAAGTCTTCAAACAGTTCTTTTTCACACAGGCGTCAGAACGTATCTTGAAATAAACAAATGTTTCATTCACAGTTTTGATGTTAATATTTACTCATAACACCTTCATCCCTTTACACTCAAAAAATCACTCAAATATGCGACTAAAATTGAGTTACAAACTAAGAAAAAGCAGGCTGTAACTGTGTTGTAAAACTGCTTTACGCTAGTACACACTTACAGACAAGAATGTTAGTTTTGATTCCAGCAAATCAGCTTGAGCAAACACAGCTCAAACATCATTTATATTCTCAGCTTGATTAATATTCTTGATCTCAGCAGCCTGTAAGAGTTTGCCACATTTTATATTATTAACAGTCATATTAGTATTATTTTAGGATTACGTTTAAGTCCTTTTCACAGAAAAGTTAAATGACTAGTCAATAATTCTCTGAGCGGGCATCTAAAGGTCACTATCTTCAACTAAAAATGAAATATGTTTTAGGTTTTTTGGTCATCAATGTACAAAATGGCATTTGGAGGCCTAAAAAAAACTATCAATACTATTATTGTCTACATGTGGACTATAAAACTTTTTTTTTTTTTTTTTTAAATCATGTGCATGTGTATTATGTATTCAGTCTGTCAGTACTGTTTGAACCTGGCAACCTAAACAACAATGATTGTCAGCATTTTAGTTGTTTTTGTGGATCTGTGTGAACAGCAATTATTGCTCTGCCATATTAACACTGCTATATGTAAAGTAAATGTCAAGTATAATGTAAAGTATGTAAAGTATAATGTCAAACTCAGTTCCTGGAGGGTCTCAGCTATGCACAGTTTAGTTCCAACCCTAATCAAACACAAACTTATTTGAGTGCTTCAGGCTTTTTTGATACCTACAGATAGGTGTGCTGAAGCAGGGCTGGGACTAAACTCTGCAGGGCTGAGGCCCTCCAGAATTTAAGTTTGACACCGATTTATGTAGAGTATGTATGCAAACCTTTATACACATGTAAAGAAAAAACTGTTGTAGTAAATGTCTACATAAACATGCCCTAAGTTCTATTTAAAATGACAAACTTTAACATATTTTCATGCATAAATAGTTGTTCAGTTTTAACTAGTTCTAATTACAAAAAGTACTACAACAAAACCATGCAACTATCATTTCTTAAAAGTGTATTTGTTAAACTTTCAAATGGTATCACACATGAATCCATTTTCGCGCAAAACGGGCTGAAAAGTATAAGTGTAAACAAGTAAACTAAAAACGTACTGACAAATCTATTGGCAGTATATGTGTAAAGGGTCAAGGTTAGTCTTCTTAAAAGCTGAGACAAATGCTGATCCGTACAAAAAGTCATTCAAGCTCCACTCAGGATCAGGTCACTGAATCTGAAGCCCTGGTGCATTATGACATGTACAACGTTTGCCGATCCAGCTGATGAATTCATACTTGTGTATTCTGAACGGTTCATGTAGCATATCAGTAAAACAGCAGAAAGTTACAAGATAAAACATATTCACTGACATCATAAATAATGTACACATTCACCAAAGGGCTCAGTGTGCTACTGAATATGCTTTTCACAGGCATTTCTGCAGCGGGTGCCATTCACAGGCGTGCAAAGCATAATGGCAAGAGGATTCTGTGTCGTGCACACATTATCAAGTCATTTCAGGCATATAGAATATAAAACTGGAATACAGACTTTTTAAAAAGCCAGACACACACTACTACGCGTGACTGTATGCAATAAAGCTCTGTCATAGCGTTTCTAAAGTAGGCCAGGGCAGAGAAAGACTAGAATCTATTAAAAAAAAAGCGAGCATTTTTAGAGCTCTGTGCATAGGATGACACTCAGGCAGAATAGGAAGCTTTACAGGAAGAGTAAAGAGAGAGAGAGAGAGAGAGAGAGAGAGAGAGAGAGAGAGAGAGAGAGAGAGAGAGAGAGAGAGAGAGAGAGAGAGAGAGAGAAAAAAAATCCATGAATGGGAATTAAGGAAAGCAATGACCCTTCAGACAGATCATTTCTATTGGCCTTCCACAGGCGTGGATGTGCTGCCATGCTTCATCACTGCAAGGGTGCACTAGTTAGGTCATCTACTGTAGGACAGCTAATAGCAGCAGAAACTAGCCTGAGCTCCGACTACTGAAGAGGACAGAGACCAGTCACTGTGGCTGAATGAATCGTGCTCAATGAATCTTACTTAATATAAATTATGTGAACAAAACAAGCAATCACACTCTTTGTAGACAATTCTCAATCAATGCACTGATGGAAATCACATTGGGAGTCAAATCATTTTAGGGCTTTGTTCAGTGCACTCAAATCTGATTTGTTTAAAAATGGGAAATGTTCCCTCGGCTCATGTCAATCAGGATTCTTCTTTTATAGCTTTGTTTTTGTTTTGTGTTTTTTAAACAACGTCTTTATATGTGATTTTATAATGTGGAAAAAAAACTGAATTACATAACATACCCCAAGTCACTTCTTCAGATATAAAGTATCACTTACATTGTAAAGGGAGAAATATAATCATAATTACATGTTTTTGGGAGCGTGTTCCCTACTTGAATTTTTCAGGAAATAACAGGAAAGGTTGTCAGATTGCATAGAATTTTAGGGATGACCTTGATTATGCTATATATTTTTTTCAGTTTAGGATACTGCATAATCACTTTAATCCAATAGAGGAAGGTAGGAAAAGAGCTTTTTTACATTTAGTAACATTAACCTTCTGGCAATGTGGAAAAAGCTAACAATTAAAACAATTGTTGAAGTAAATTTTAAGCTTGTTTCAGGTAAAGTCACAAAAAAGAAAATATACCACTGACCTGGCTATTCAGACTGTAACAATTCTAAAAATAATTATTTGAATTAAGTGTGTACAAATCAGATTCTGATATTCAGACTACAAACAATTAAACATTTCTGAACAAAGCCCAAGAGACCTTCTATCATCTGACCTACACATCCAGTTGCGGAGCTCAGTATAGTTACCTAAGAGTTCAACTTAAATGTTTAATCGAGTGCCGGCAATAAGCAAGTGTTAAAAGGGAGAAGAGCAGGGTGCGTGGGGTAAACACAGGCACATTTTATTATTATTATTTTTTTTTTTTACCATGGTTAGCACCCGGCCACCTAGGTGCAGAACAGGATGGACTTTGATCACCTGCAACAGTGACGAAGTGAAAATTGACAGACAGAAAAAAGAGAGAGAGAGAGAGAAAAAGGAGAGACGTCAAACAAGAGGTATTTCAGGAGTTCGTAACCAATTATCCACTCTGAAACTCTCAGTGTTGTCAAACCTCAGCCCACACACTCATCAGAAAAAGAAAGAGAAAGGCTGAAAGAGAGAGAGAGAAAGAGCGACACCGAGCACAAGAAAGAGAGAGAAAGAGCACTGGTGAGGTTTAATCTACACACTCTCTTCTCTCCTAAATGTCAGTCTTATTCAAACAGACGTCAGGGAGACTGGGCCACAGAGCTGCTGGATGAAGTTGGTGAGCAGGCGGCAGCGGACGGATGGCAGCCTCTGTCATGGGGCAGCGCTTGGGGGACTCGGGAGCCCCGCTGAGTGGGAGACAGGTTTGATACAGCATGACACCTTACTTATTCATGCCCTCTTATTAGACCTCTGCACTGACACGGGGGGATCATGGGAGGAACTTTTTTATAGGATGAGATGAAGCCCGGAGGAAAAAAAAAACAGCGCAGGGACAAATCAGTGGTGCTGAGCATGCGGGTATATGGAGATTAGGAACATCTTGATGTGGAGATCTGGACCCTTCCTGCTCAGAGAAGTGATGTTTTTATGACATGTTTTTCTTATCGGGCATTTCTAATGATGCTGAGCTTTTATTTTTATGTTTTTTTATGCATATAGTATATATCTCACAACATCCCTTGAGAATTTGTAATGACAAGCAGGTTTGTGCTATACAAGCATGCATGGACAAGGACTTTGTAAAAAAAAGTGACTTATTTTTATACATATACAGTTGAAGTCAGAATTATTAGACCCCCTATATATTTTTTCTCCAATAAGATTTTCTATTAACTGATTTCTTTTATCTTTGCCATGATAATAGTACATAATATTTTACTAGATATTTTTCAAGATACTAGTATTCGGCTTAAAGTGACATTTAAAGGTTTAACTAGGTTAAATAGGCAAGTTGAGGTAATTAGGCAAATCATTGTTTAACGATGGTTTGTTCTGTAGACAATATGCAAAAAGAAATTGCTTAAGGGGGCTAATAATACTGACCTTAAAATTGTTTTTTAAAAATTAAAAACTGCCTTTATTCTAGCCAAAGTAAAACAAATAAGACTTTCTCCAGAAGAATAAATATTATAGGAAATACTGTGCAAAATTCCTTGTTCTGTTAAACATCATTTGGGAAATATTTGAAAAAGATGAAAGAAAAAAATCCCAAGAGGGCTATTAATTGTGACTTCAACTGTATTTATGCTTTTCACACTTCGCTAAACCCCAGGTTATTGTCATTCTAAACACTGCTTTTTAACCCCAGTTAAAGAATTTAACCTAGGGTTCTGAAACCCTGTTCTGGGGCAGTGTTAGTACTGTATTTGTGGTGTTATTCTCACATTGCGGTTTAAATTTGTTTTTCAGAGTGAAACGTGCTTGCTGCTGCTGGACGATTGGCAACAGAGACATTCATTCATTCATTCATTTTCTTTTCGGCTTAGTCCCTTTAATAATCTGGAGTCACCACAGCGGATGTTTTTATGTTTTACGCATCGGATGCCCTTCCAGCCGCAACCCATCACTGGGAAACATCCATACACACTCATTCACATACATACTCTGACAATTTAGCTTACCTAATTCGCCCTATATCGCATGTATTTGGACTTGTGGGGGAAACCGGAGCACCCGGAGGAAACCCACATGAACACAGGGAGAACATGCAAACTCCACACAGAAATGCCAACTGACCCAGCCGAGGCTTGAACCAGCGACCTTCTTGCTGTGAGGCGATTGTGCTACTCACTGCGCCACCGTGCTGCCGGGCAACAGAGACAGCCAATCAGAAATGGAGCAGCAAGGTTTACATCACATCATGAAATGTACTTAGTAAACAGCAGCCGATGAGATGTATCTCAAAATTAATTCAAGCAGATATTCATATACTTTGCTCCTTTTTTCTTTCTCTTTTCCTTCGGTTTTTATTTATTTGCCTTTATGCATCTTGTGAGGCTTAAAACAGCTGAAGATCTATGCAACAGCATTTTTCTTAAAACTGACAAGATGTGGAAATGCCATGGAAAAACGGTGGCCTGCTATTTGCGACAGTGACATTGCTAATGTGCCAGTAAGAACGTTCACCCATGGTTTAGGAATGTACAGTTTCAATCATCTACTAATAAATACACAGGATTATTCATTAACCCCATGTGAAGTGAGAAATGTGATTAAAGAACCTAATATCCCATTTATCCAGGGTTTAGGATATCCCAGGGTTAACAATTTGAAGTGTGAAAAGCTATACATATATATTTATTTCGATTTTTTAGAAACAGCCAGATTGGTGTACTAAGGGAATTTGAAACTAAACTCTGCTCGACCGAGTTTGGATATCCCTGCTGTAAAGCGTTTTGCCAGGCAGAAATTGTGAGAAAAATGTTTACAAAAATATGTCATATTTTTTATGTTTCAGCAACATAAAAAATCACTAAAACTACTTTTAAATTACTTCATGTAACATCACATTAAACCAAGAAAGCCTTTCAGTGTCGATAAACTTTTAAAAGGAGGAATATTTAAATAAATATAAACACTATCATATATTCATTACTTTTTTTTTACTTAACCTCGTCTTCATTATGTAACATATTTTTATATCAATCTGTCACTAACATGTTTGTATCGCAACCGCACTGACACCGGAGATCATGGGAAGATTTTTTTCGTAGGCCGAATGAAGCCAGAAAACCACTGCAGGGACAAATCAGTGTTGCTGAGAATGCTTCTATATGGAGATTAGGAACATCTGATGTGGAGATCTGGACTCTTCCTGAGCAGAGCAGTGATGTTTGTTGACATGTTTTCCTTATCGGGCTTTTTTAATGATGCTGAGCTTTTTATTTTCTTTTTTTTTTTTCTGTACACATCATATATCTCACTACTTCCCTGGAGAATTTCTAATGACAAGCTGGTTTATGCACCATAAGCATGCGTGGACAAGGACTTTGGGAAAAGAGTGACTTATTGGGGGCATGGAATGAGGCTGTTCTGGAAAAGCTACAGCAGTTATAGACACTTGTCTGCTCGTCCTTGGCATTTCAATTCAGCGTAGCACCTACAGCAGGTGGTCCGCTTCTTCTCCCCTGGGTCGCCGCAATTCATCATGGAAAGATGGAATATGTTAACATTAAGATTATGTTAAACCATCCTCTATGGACCCAAAGTCTACAATCAGTTTCTGTAATCAGTGACTTATGAATGGTACTGCGGCAATGAATCCTATGTGAAAACAGTTTCAGAGCGAAGAGCAAGAGAAGGGCAATAAAAAAGAAGCTGAAGGGCTACTTTGGAGTTTTCATTATTAAAATTGATAGCTCACCCAAAAATGAATGTTTTCTTTTCTCAATACCATACTAATAAAATAAAAAAAACATAAATAAATAATAATTTCTTTTTAAAACAGTCACGTTTTTGCTGACTTTAATTTTGATATTT
>CAIGQW010055024.1:14563135-14576287 GCA_903798125.1 Danio choprae | reverse complement strand
TATATACATACATTATAAGCTCTTCTACAACTAATAATAAGTCTGGCTGGATTTCAAACGGTCATGTTTGCATTTGTAATCACCATCATTGTTGTCAATATTTACTTGACAGATGTCTTCATATTCCTGACACTCCTTAAGCTCTGACAGATACTAAATAAAGACTTTTAGTAACGCTTTAGTTTAAGAAACAATTCACACCATTTACTACTGGCTTATTACCTGCCTATTATTAAGATAGTAAATGTTTATTCGCACGTATATCTTATTTTATGTCCCTAATACTATTCAATACCTAAACCCTAAATTACCTTACTAACTCCTAATAAGCAGCTAAATAGTAGATTACTGAGATAAAAGTCTTAGTTAATGGCTCGTTAATAGCATGGATTGTACATTAAAATAAAGTGTGACCAGACTTTTCAATACAACATCCTCAGCAACATCTAATCTGCCTGTACATTTGCCTGTGCGAGTGATCAAGTGGTGAGAAGTGTGATTTTTCACAGAAGAAGTGTGGCCCTGTCGTTCCACCACCACCCCTGCAGTGCTTATTGCTTTGTGAAATGACGATCAGGGCTTCAGTCAGGCCCCGGCGGGACAATAGTGCCGTACCTTTGTTCATGTCAATCAGCTGTTTCTTCTTCTGCTGTCTCTCGATTTTCTCGCGCTCAGCTTTCTCCTTTGCTATCTTGGCTCTCTTGATCTTCTCCTCCATTTCCCTCTTCTTGTGGTTCTCCCGCACAGCATCCTGAGATGTCAGAAAGAAAGAGAAACAATGGAATCAGACGGTAAACGAGAAGACTGCAGAAGATTTGGGTGAAGAAAGAAAATTAATACTTCATTCTATCACTGAAAAAAACACTCCATAATATGACTTTAGTAACAATAGGTCACAATAGATGTGCATTGAATATTGCACACACTGAAACTGAACCTGCAGAACTCAGATATCTAACATTAATAATGTGTGCAATGTGCATTATACGGATTTACACTGCAGCATATTTAGATTGGAGTTCATTATATACATGATGAAGTCAATACATCCTGGGAAAAAATGTAAAGATTTATGATTTTTTTTCAGTACAGTTTCTGTCACATATTACAAAATCATACCTGAGGAAAAATATACCCTGTCTACTATCCTAAAGCTACCCTTATATAAACACATGTCATTTTTTTTATATATAAATACAATACTGCCTATAACATTAATGAAAGGTACCACATGTTGTATTTAAATATTGCATCTCCTCAGTTTGGTTCACTAAAATTTCAATGCCATATCACCGTCTGGTTCGGCTCAGCTGCCAAAACCGACCTCCGCAGACTACAGCGAATAGTCCGGACAGCTGAACAAATCAATGGCACTACCCTTCCTACACTTCAAGAACTGTACTCTTCCAGAGTTAGTAAAAGGGCTTACAAAATCACTCTGGGCCCCTCACACCCAACGCACTTCCTGTTTGAAATGTTACTGTCTGGTCGGCGCTACAGAGCACCAAGCACAAAAACAGCCAGACACAGGAAAAGTTTCTTTCCTCAGGCCATCTACCTCATGAACAGTTAAATATTCCCCTACTGTGCAATACTTTCTCATATGCACTCGTACACAGCACCTTATAACAATTTACAGTGCAATACTTTTTCTACGCAGTTGTACACAGCACCTTATAACTTGTATATTTATAATAAATCTGTACATACAATTCAACATCCAGAGCTTTTTGACTGATTGCATCTCTGTTTAATGTTTGTTGTCTTTTCATATTTATTTTGTGTTGTCACTTGTCACTTTATGTACACTGGAAGCTTCTGTAGCCAAAACAAATTCCTTGTGTGTTTAAGCACACTTGGCAATAAAACCCATTCTGATTCTGATTCTGAAACAATCATAGTCAAAGAAATGTATTACATCTTATTCCACTCATTATGACATATGATCACACTTTACAATAAGATTCTATTAGTTAATTCAACATTAACTAGTACATTATTACAATCCAAATTCATGCATGTTAACATTAGCCAATGTCCCTAACAATTAACTACTTTATTTTCATTAACTAACATTAAAACTGCTGTAATACAGGCATTTTTCATTGCTTGTTAACCTGTTAGCCAGCACTTACTTTTGGGGATTTACACCTACCTAACTTTAAATAGTAACAGTTCTTGACTAGTTCTTGTTATAAGCCCATGAACTAGCATTAACTAATAGAACCTTATTGTAAAGTCTTACCCAGCATATTGAATAATTGTACTCAATTATATGAATAAATATGTTTTTAAAAAAGCTTTATGCTGAATAATATTATGATTAATTATAAATGAGTTGTTACTTAATATTTAATAATAATAAAATACAACAAACAGTCAAAGATACATTAAAAAAGCATCAAATGCTTTACATAATTGCTATGCATTCCAATCATCAAACAAACAGAGACATCTATTATTTTTATATTCATCCAGGTACTAAATAAACCAAATTTTTTATATGAGGAATTACTGTATGTATGAGAAATTTAGGATAAACGAAGATTTTGGAAGCAGGGTTTCTGCAGGTTTTCTCAAGCCAAATTTAAGACTTTTTAAGACCTTTTTAAGACCATTATGAATGAAACTTCAGACTTATACAGGACTTTTTCATATTATATTATAATTAGTTATTTCTTAGCCACATGTTCTAAATAAATTGTCAAAAGAAGCAAACTCTAGCTGTATGCATACACATTTTTCAACATACACTGTAAAAAGTGAAAACTTAAACAAATTACTTTGACTTTTAATAGCAGACAATACTTGGACTTGCCATAAATAAATTACTAAAACTTGCTACACCTAAAATAACTAGCTTAATTTATTGCTCAAAACGGTCATAAATTAAGCTTGTCAAAATGTATTCATTTAATTGTAACAAGTCAAAGTAATTTGTTAAAGTTTTCAATTCTTACGGTGTAACTTAAATATATATATAGATACTAAAAATCTATATACTATAATAAACTAAAACTATAATAAACTAAAAGTAAATGTAAATAGTTTGTTAAAAGTTCTATTGAGATGAATTGTTGGTGGTTGGATGCATGTTAGAGCGATTAGGTACCTTTACATGGACATACTGTAGGAAAATTAAGACCTGTTTACAATTATTTAAGACCTAAAAGGACAACATTTCAGTGATTTTTTTTAAGGCCTAAAATGTAGTTTGTGAAATTTAAGACATTTTAAGACCACCGCCAGGTTTTGTCTTCCAAATGTGAAGACAAATGTTCCTTTCTGCTCACAGCGAATGAAACAATGAGTGTGGAGAAGCGGAAGCAGACAGAGATTGTCTAATTGAACATCAAGATGGCTCCTGATACCGCCGTTGTCCCTGCTGAGCTAGAATCTCCATAAGCAGTAATGTGGAAGCAGATAACGCGGCGTTCATCCTAGACGTTTCCAGCAACTGAATGCCAGGATGTTGTTGGCCGGGCACCAGCCGAGTGGGAGAGAGAGGCCTGTATACAGAGAAGCGGAGATATCGTCCTCCTCCTCTGTTCTTCTGTAAATGCCACAGAGGTGTCAGGCGCTATGAAGAGCTGGACGGAGATGCTCAGAGGGCACAGAGACACAGCGGAGAAGAGAGAATAAGCCACTTCTACATAACCTTTCCAGCACAGCAAAGGTCTCTTCACCCCAGGCCTGCACCACTAACCTGACAGGCCTTGCCTTAGAGGGGGAATGAGTGTTTTGTGTTTGCGTATATATATATATATATATATATATATGTGTGTGTGTGTGCGTCTTGGTCTTTCTTGGTAGGATATAATGAGTGTCGACAGTCTGGCCCTTTCAGATTCCCTTAGGGTTTCAGACGTGCGTGTCGTGTTCGCTGCTGAGACACAAGGATCATGGGTACAAGTGGGAGGAGAAAAGTGCAGCTCATCATGGTGGTCGATATATAGTGAAGCTTCTAGATTTTCTTGCTGCCATTAATTTGCTGAAGCTTATATCACAGTATATGGTGTTATCACGATATTGACCTAAACTATACTTAGCTCATTGCTTTATTGTATATACAGTTGCAATCATGAATTATTAGCCATTCTGTATATTTTTCCCCCAATTTCTGTTTAACGGAAAGAAGATTTTTTAACACATTTCTAAGCATAATAGCAAGTAACTTCTAATAACTGATTTCTTTTATCTTAGGCATGATGACAGTACATAATATTTTACTAGATATTTTTTAAGATACTAGTATTCAGCTTAAAGTGCAATTTTATAGGCTTAACTAGGCCTGTTAGAGAAATTAGACAAGTGATTTTATAACAATGGTATGTTCTGTAGACAATCGAAAAAACATATTGCTTAAGGGGGCTAATAATAATGACCTTAAAATGGTTTTAAAAATTAAAACAAATGCATTTATTCTAGCCAAAATAAAACAAATAAGACTTTCTCCAGAACAAAAAAATATTATAGGAAATACTGTGAAAAGTTCCTTGCTCTGTAAAACATCATTTGGGAAATACTTAAAAAAGAAAAAAAAAAGTCACAGATGGGCGAATATTTTTGACTTCAACTATACATATTACAACAAATTAAATTGCAAGATGCTGATAGATAGGTAACACTTTACAATAAAGTGACTTTAGTAAATGTTAGTTAATGATTTCAAATCAACAGTGAGAAATAGCCAGATTAGTTATACTGTATGTTAAAGCTAATTTTAAAAGAACTACTGTATTTTATTAGCTTTTAACTATTAATTTAATAAAGAGTTTGCATTTTTAAGCATTAACTAAGAAATTAACACCAGTTACAGTAAGATTAATACATGTGATTGTAGTTGTTTTACATTGACTTTAGTAAAATTAACTGATGTTAACAAATGGAGCCTTACTGTACAGAATTAACGAACAAAAGGCCTATAAATAGACACAGACTTTTCAATGTCGTAGGCCAGATTAACATGTGAAAATGTTTGTTTAAAATAAATCATCATTTGGTGCTGTGAATCTGAATATTCTTAAAATTCTCTAAAAGTTTCAATAATAAATAATTACTCACTGTATTTTGAAGTGTCAATGATATAAATATTGTGCATGTTCATTATCATGATATATTGAACTATTGAATATTGGCAATACATCTAGCAGAGCCACTGTCGAGTCCGCATGTTCACGGTCTTTTCATCAAATGATAGGGACACGGATGAACACCAGAGAGCGAGAGACGTGCACCTGTTCCAGATTTGCATTTCGCCGCAAAACTGTAAGTCAGCGATGAATAAACATAATATATGTTCTAATAAAAAGTAATTGAGTCAGCATGCATATGGCTGTCCTTCAAAGGGTGCGAGAAGGGATTCTATATTCATCTATTCATATCGGAGAGTGACAACAAACATTAGCATAAACAATTCTTCCCATTATTGTGATTTCGCATTCTCAAATGGAGTATTATGAAGCCACTGGATTACGGCTCTCCAAAACTGACAGTTCAATCTCAGTCTTGTAATTGGAGATAGCATCAAACCCGTCGTCAAGCGTTGGATCCTTAATTGAAAAATCATTTATTCAGAATGACAAAAAAAAATAATTCCTGCTGGCAAAAAGTTTTGGTAAACAAACAAACAATCCTGACTGCAAACACGATTACACAACGTAATTATCTCGCCCTCATCAAACATGCAAAAACCCTAATTACCATGGCAACAAACATGTTTTCAACTCTTTGCCTGATCCCAATTAGCCTGGGGGCAGTATTTATGATTTTATCAATTTTCTTAATTGTGTTTTAGGTATTAGGAAGCTTTACATGAGATAAACAAGTCCCCAGAGGGAGTGCTTTTGAATATCATTCTCATAGCGCAAAATCGTCTGTGCTATTGACTACAAAGGACAGAATCGCATTAGCATAAAGCAAGAATGACGGTGGGATGTGTGCGTTCTGCATGCAGCACATACGTCTGCTTGGGAGAAATAAATGCACAATTTAGACCATGATCATGTTGTCGCTCACGGACGGCCTGAAGAGCATTCATCCGAGCTGCACGGTCTCACGGAAATTTGTTTCCTCATGGTCACAGTGCCTCTGACTGTTGCGAATTCAAATCGCATCCCCATCGGTCCTCCCTGCCAGGGAAAGCTGATATCTCCCGGCTGCAGATACGCTCTATGCAAACCAAAGGTAAAGGTTACCCTTACCAAAAAAAAAAAAAAAAGAAAAAAAGATAGAAATAAACAAGGAGCAAATCCACTGGAAGTCCCGTGGTTGTCAGCAATGGCCACCAATCAATATGTTAAGGCAAATTAGGCTGGCTAATTGTGTTTGCACACTAAATAATCCAAAGTCATTAGGAAAGCTGATTACAGGGGGAAAAGTCTCCCTTAAAACTCTTTTGCTTAATTAGAGTACTCAGGATGGGTTATTTAAAAATGAGAGAGATAGCACTCTGTCTGGATTTTTTAAAAAGACGATGCCTTTAAAAAAATAACTATTTATGTGACTTCAAGATGGAATGTCCCATTTTGATTTTAGTGTAAAAATAATTTATTAAATTGATTTTATATCCAAATAAAGTTTATTAATAGGAAACAATGAGTTTACTTGAATGTTTCAAATCTTTCACTTTCAAAATATGGGTGAAATTATTCAAGTGTAAGCTATAATTATGCAAAAATCGAATATATTCATTCTGACCCATACTTATTAAATATATAAATAAAGTGATTACACTAAATTTAATCACATTATTAAATATTAAAAACGTAAATATGCTGACGAATAGGTAAAAGCATGAAGTTTGAAGGATTATGGTAAAATATAAGGATTTTAAAGTATAATGCACTGTGATCCTTAAATAGATTTAATGTGAAATGATACTTTGAGGTAAACAAATAATTGTTACACAGACAGAACAATATTTTATTAGATGTCTTATGTAAATCATAGTGAACAAGTATTATAGTAATATGTTGTTGAATGAATAAATACTAAATGCATGAATATATTAATTAATTAATAAAAAAGTGTATGTAAAAAAAACTTGACCCATTTGCATGCATTTCTATTTAAACTCGTGTAGAGGATAAAGGATGGATATTAATAAAATAATAAACACTCACACACACACGCGCACACGCACACACACACACACACACACACACACACACACACACACACACATACACACACACACACACACAATATTAACAACGCATAATCACATCCATCTTCAGTTGTGGGAGGATTTGATCACATTTTCAGTTGGATGAATCACCAACTTGATCTGTGAATACGAAAGATGATAATAAACAAGCAATTTACTTCTAACACCAATCAACACAATGCACCCACCTGGGAAAAGTGCATTTTACGGAGGAAGGAAAAAAACAAAAAAACAACAACAGTTTGTTGTGTGATCTCTACAGTAGATTGGTAAGGCGACGCTCGACGGGCTGTTGTCCACAGTAGTGTTTGCACTACTCTAGGAGAGGGATTGCTGCGGAATTGAATTTGCCAATATGGACTCCATCTACCCCGGTTGCGTTTATGCATGCTGGCAAGCACAGGATAGGATGGTGTCCTTCCAGGCAGCCACTGAGGACTAGATGTCTTTGTAAATATATTCGCTGGGTACATGTGCAGCGGAGTGACACTAAGGAAGCACAATACTGCTGCAATCCTACGTTGTGGATGTGGCTTTGTAGTCTTTCCTGTTTGCACAATCTCAGAATAGACTATGTGTTGCACACATGGACAAAAAAAAGCTTTTTTTCCCGAAGCTGGAGGCCTCTATAAATCATAAATAATTTTTTCATCATATATGTATTGTCCTACATGCAACGCATTGACACTTGGCTATACTTCCAGGATGGGAAAAAAAAGAGTGTGAGACATGGAGGACGAAAAATCCACACTACAGATGGGCCTTTTTGGCCAAAACAGAATGTACACTAATTGAACTCTATTTGAGTAATTTATATATTTACTGGATCGCATCCCCTATTAGTTTTCAGCAGGCTGTGAGAGGCCTACAAAATTGCCAAGAGTGAAAAGTGGCCGATGTTGTGTGTGTTGATTCAAATATTAGACTAATCTGAAGGGACACTCCATTGGGTTTAATTACTATCACTCACAGTGACTGCTCGGTGGAAATGAAAAAGGGGCAGCAATGACATCACACTACATCACAATCTCCATTACTAGCATCATCATTATCATTATTCCCAGGGCCGACATAATAGATAAAGCCAGCGTCCTTCAATGACTGGTTTGTGCAAGCGAACACACGTATAGACCTAGATATGCATGCTCACTATATACACGTGTACGGCCTATTGATTAGCTGAGTCATGCTTGTCAATGCACCATCACTGCTCAACCTCTGCTGACTTTATTGGCATAATCAGTGGCTCACTCAATTAACAAGTGAGACTGTTGGTTTATCACCATCTGCCGCACTTTGATAAGGCATTAATATACTGATATTCATCCACAGCCGCTAGTCAGGATTACATAGAGAAGACGGAGATGCAGTGGGAGTCCCTCACTCTCTCCCTCTCCGTAGTTCAAATGTGGCAGGGCACTGGATAAATTGATGGGGCGATCTGAAACAAAGTTCATGTGCTGAAATCAAATTTCATTTCTATTGACCCTGAAAAGAAATATAGCTAATGGATTCGCTTATCTGAGTGTGCACGCTTCATGGGAACTGGCAGGCGGGGCTTTTTTTTTTGTCCTACCAAATGGATGTGTCACTCAGGCAATTTAACATATAGCAATGTGGGTCATTTCTGAGGATAAATGTTGATAAAACTATGAGGTGCCATAAATATGCTATGGTGGAACATATATTATGTGCGGGGCACCAGTCATGAATATAAATTTCTTTAATAACCTTACCCTGCCAAGGAGTCAAAGAGTACATTTGAAAATACGTGGCTAACATCGTAACGGGATTTGATGTGAAAAGCAATTTACTGTATCTGGCTCTATTTGAGGTGGTCTTTAGCATCCTTGCTAGAAGACATCAGTTCGAATCCTGCTTAGAGAGGTTTTCTAGCTTCCACTTGCTGCATGCAAGGAGTGGAGCTAGATGGTCCTAGCAAACACCAACCATTCATTGAGATATATTAATATTAACATTATTCCACCCATGAAGTCACCTGAGGTGATCTTGGATTGAGGAGGGAAGATGATTTGATGCCAGTTTAAATCAGTAAGAGTACATCGGAGGATCATACTGGTGCCGTGACCCGGATGGGATTGAGGTTTAGTTGGGTGGCCTCAAGATATAAAGTAAACCTTTAAGTACACATGAACTGGACGTTCCTGGGATTTTTATTTCAGAGTGTTCCCAATTGAAATTAAATATTAACGAGGTGGCGGGGCTTTCTTTTTGCACATCATTCCCTCATAGCAAACTAATGATAAAAGGGGCGTGGTTAAGAATATTGTGGCTGAAGCTGTCAAACTGACGTCAACGGAGAGGGATAGCCACTCCAAACACAAAAGAAAACATAGACTAACTTCAGTCGATTAACTTGCATGGATTAATTATTCACATAAAGAATAACAATGTGCGCTAGCTGAATACACATTGTAAAATTTTATTTCACACAGACTTTAACAGCTTATGCTACAAGTAATATTCTGTAGTACCCTTGTTAATGAGCCGACTGGCCATGTTAAAAATTAATAATATACTAAACCGAATAAGTTAATTATACAAGAAGTGAGTTAGAACAACTGGAATTAATACAGTGGCAGGATTTTGGACCAAAGGGGTTTCAAAGTGGGTGGGCTTACCCAGCAAAAAACCCGGATGTTTAGGACAAACAGCTTTTATTATGCGTAAATAGCCACATATGGCTATGACCAAATATAACATTTCCAGCACACACCACAATAACTCTCAACTTTTTGGCCTTTTAATACATTTTACACAGAAAAATAAAATAGAATAAATAATTGAATTAGAAAAAAAAATGCATATGCATGAATAGGAAAATGCCACAAAGGGAATATTTGTAGTGCCACTGGACGTCCAGCCACGTTTATGTTCTCCAGCAGCTCTCCTCTTCCCAGCATTGAAGTCTAAATCAGTGATAACTTATTCATAAAGACCTATTCGCTTGAGAGAATAATTTATTTTCATAGATGCCCCTTTTACAGCCGTTCAACGCTGCATCCAGGGGGGAGCGCCGTGTCATGTGCTGCTAGACTTTGATCAGGAAGAATGAAAGTTGGTTTTTAGATATTCTCTTGTGAAGAGAAGCCTCAGACAAGGAGAACTTGCCATTCACTGTAATTGGGTTTGAAGACTTTGAGCATACCTTCTGGACATAGTGTTATCACTACTTTTTTTGGCTTTAAGGGAGATGAAGTATAGGCTGGAGCAGGCGAAATGAGGAAACACTTAGACTGCTGTATGTGCAGGCGTTCCACCCTCCTCCTCAAACCCATATTGAAGTCCCATTTTCAATGAAAATTATATAAATCCCAGGATGTCCTCACCGCAGTTATGCTAACAACTTCTCACAGGGGAAGTGTTATTTAAACTGCAAACAGATATTTATGAATGCTCTCCATTCAGTAAAAAATGCTCACTATGGATAGACAAGTGTAAAGAATTGATTTCATGAAAGGGAAATACAACTTAAAAATACAAATGATTAGATATAAAATACACAGATAAATACAAAATAAATTACAATACATTAACATGTATAAAAGCTGCAAAACATTACAATGGTAAGCGATTATAAAATATGTATATTAAAATAAATATTTTACAGACGTTTTTCAAAATGTTCAGTTCACTCTTTAAACATTTATACATTTTTAGGCTAAATGTGAATAATTAGGTAACACATAATAAAAAAATGCACATCCACAATTGAAGACTCATTTTCTGTTAAGCTTCTTAATGTTTTGCATAAAAGTTTTCATAAAGTTTCATTCATATAATCCCTAAGCCCCATTTAGGTTATAAGACGCAAATACAAGTCAGACTTCAAGAAGAAAAAAAAAAATCAATTAGCTGAAAATCTCCTATCTACTTTGTACAGTGAGATGTACTTGAAACGCCTCCTCTGGTTTCACACACAGTCTGGATAAATCCCATCCTATCAGGAATAACCTAGTCCTACCTGCCTAAACCCTAGGTAGGGATATTTTTTGTGACAGGGAGGAGGCGGTGCCTTGATATCCGCCAAATACAGAAGCAAATGGAACTTTGAAAGGATAAGAAGCTTCCAAGACTCTTTTATCTGCATGGGAGCCACACGTTTGGTAATACATTATACATTCCATTCTCAGCACAGTTTATGTATGCTTTAATCTGCCCAATAAGCCTGTCCTTCAATCTCCTCACCCTTGTGAGGAAAATGTCTTTATCAAATATGATAAAATAAGCTAAATCACCACACGCACTTAAGACAAGGCCAGCAGCTTTAGTTCTGAGTGGTGCGCTTTCACTTAAAACTCTGCATTGATAAAAAGCTGTATATATATATGAAGAAAAAAGTTAGAAATAAAACTGTGCTCTCAAATTCCAACTGGCAGAAGCTGTCAAAGCAATCCTAAACGTAATCATACTTCTATCCAACAACCCTGACCCGTGCAGTCTAGCTACAGAGAAGGCATTGGAACTATTAATTAGAATATTATCTGCACCTGCTCTCGAGGACTCTTCCGGATTTATTCACATTAGAGAACGAAAAAGAGGGAAATAAAAAAAATATTCGACTCTCTTCAACCTTGAGGAGTGTAAAGAGCAGGAAAAAGAAGCACTCTGCTGAGGCAGAACAGGTAACAGTGGTTCTGTACTCACCATGAAGAGGTTGCGGAAGTTAGCCAGATCTCCGAAGAAGTCCTCGATGCTGACGGTGTGTGGGTCGAAGGCGAAGTAGCTCCCCAGGTTCTCGTAGAGCTTCTGCATATTCTTGTGCATGGTGGAGAGCTTCTCGTACTGCTCTCGCGAATGCTTGGAGAAGCCGTGAGAAGGATACAGTTAAGGAAGGACAAGCAGGGGTATTATTGTACAGTGATGGATAAACATCGACAAACAAAAGCACCTTGCTGCCCTCAAAATCCTCACCGCAATCCTTCAACAAAAGAGGTCACCTGCGGAAAATTGAGCAAAGCCAGCGCTTCTCCGCAGAGGTCAAGCGAGACAAACAGAGACTTTCAATAACCTCTCCATCTAAGTTTGGAGTCATTGAGCTATTAGCGTCGATGCAGGAGGGATAGAGGAGAGTTTCATAGTCTGGGGGACTAACACAGATGCTGGAGGGAATAGCTGATTGCAGTCATTGTTTCATTGTTTCTCCAAACACAAGCGGGGTCAGTGTGCGCTGAACCCCCGTGAGAGATGCGCTGTGTAATTTAAAGAGCAGATGAAGGCAGGTTTTCACACTGAATGGCTATTGACAGCTCCTGTTGAGGATGTGCTATCTCACCGCTCACGAGGCGCACGTGGACGCCCCTGGCCTCGTAAACCACACACATACACACACACTTATATGAGCAAACAAACAGGTAGTGCGCATCAATGGTGCCTCATTTTCTTTCTGCCATATGCTAATAAAGCCTCTACGTATTCTGCCTCCATTTCCAGACAATTGTGTTTCCTGGATTCAAAGCGGTGCGGATGGCCTGAGTTTGCCCTTTTGAAGGAACTGAGAGGGTGTTTCAAATCCACGTCTGGCATTTTATTCAAACTACTCACACTCAGACGTGAGTCAGATTGTTTAACAGCCATAAATGTGCTGTCCTGAAAACATCTCTTTGTAGCATGTTGAATGGAATGACGGAAATTACTCTATTCTAATGTTTTCTGATGTGAAATGGAGAAATCTTTTAAAGGTTTCATATGAACATTAAATGGGGTATTTCACCCAAAATTGTACTCAGTATTTACTCAACCTCAAGTGTTTATAAACCTTTAGTAGTTTCTTTCTTCGGTTGAACAAAAAAGAAGATATTTTATAGAAAGCTGAAAACCTGTATCTATTGGCGTCCATAATAGGAAAAACAAATACCATTACGTAATTCAAGTTATTCAAAATATCAATGCTTTCATAAAAATTAAGCATTAAAACAACAACAACAACAACAACAACAACAACAACAACAACAACAACAACA
>CAIGQW010055024.1:14541644-14555232 GCA_903798125.1 Danio choprae | reverse complement strand
ATATATATATATATATATATATATTCATATTCATGCATAATTTCAGATGGCCAGAAAGTGATTTTAAATAGTATTTTTTATATATTGTTAAAATATTGGTGTATGTGATGCACCATGTCCAGAGACTGTTGTGGACACCATGATTTTATATAAAATTCGCTTTAATGTGTGATATGACTAAAAAGTAGTCATAAACAATTATTTTCTCGATTCAAATGAGTAGCGGCTGGGACCCAGAAACAGTATTTCATACGCCACGAATTAACAAGTGGATATGAATACAAAGATGAATTTTCTGCAGCCATTACTCCAGTCTGTTTTCAGATACAATCCTTTAGAATGAATTCTAAAATAATAATTTGGTGCATAGGAAATATTAATTTGTTATTATTATCAACATTAAGCACTTTTTTTGTGCAAAATACATTTTTGGCATTCTTTGATAAACATTAAATACTTAAAAGCTAATCTATCTATCTATCTGTCTATCTGTCTGTCTGTCTGTATGTCCGTCCGTCCGTCCATCCATCCATCCATCCATCAATCAATCCATCCATCCATCCATTCATCCATCCATAATTTTGACTTCAACTGTACATATGGCCTCAACTTTTGAATGCTAGAGTACATCAGTCATTAAACTTCCTCAACCATCATACATGCAACCAATGTGTATTAATCCATGTGCATCCCCATGATAACATCCTTCAGGCAAGCTGTTAGTAACGCTATAGGTGCCTCCTCTCGGTGTATCTCTTAGTGTGCCTTCACCTGCTAGTAATTAAGTTTATCACTTCTAACAAACTGCTCTGTGATTACACGAATCACACAATTGGTTTCAGCGATTGCTATCGTACAGCTGCTGAAATGAGAACAATTGCAGGCTTCTTCATTTTAATTGAAAACCACATCGGCATACACACGGGTGAGAGAGAGAGAGAGAGTGAGAGAGAGAGAGAGAGAGAGAGAGAGAGAGAGAGAGAGAGAGAGAGAGAGAGAGAGAGAGAGAGAGAGAGAGAGAGAGAGAAGCGAGAGAAGAGAAAAAAGAAAGAGAGAAAAATAATATGAGGTAAATCACTCTGACAGAAGGGAGAAAAAAGCTAGGAAGAGAAAATGTGTGGGTTTAAGCGTTTTAATGGCGGTGAAAGCTTGCCTATCTAGTTAAAAGCAATAGTCTAATAAGGTTTACCCCCATTTTACCTTTCCATCAGAGCTGGTGGTTGAAACGAGTGTGAGAGTGGTTCTCAGGAGGGTGGTTAATATATTTCCTGAGCATGCCTGTAATCAAGACTAGTAGGATTGTTCTGATGGAGTCCCTGCTGAGCTGACTTTGAAGTACGCCTCCAGACGACTAAGTGTTTTAAATGTCAATAGAATTGGAGGTTGTCTTTTTTTTTGGACATATAAAACTTCTGTACAAATAGCTGGTCTAAGCACTTAAATGCTTTTAGCTCTGTACAAATTGGATCGATGGTGAGCACTTTTGCAGCAAAGCGAACCTTTCTCTATTTTGTTTTCCTTCATTTCATTCCTTATCATGTGGTCGTTATTATTTTAATGAGTCTATTTATTTATTCCAAGAAAATCAATTCCGACACTTTGAAATGAACAACTATTTGGATAGGCTGGGCAACTCATCCTTAGGATGTTTGCCAGCCTCTGTGAGATTGTTGCATGTGAGAGAGAGAGAGAGAGAGAGAGAGAGAGAGAGAGAGAGAGAGAGAGAGCTGTGTGAAGTATTGATCAGTCTCTTCCTGTTGAAGCAGCAGGGGGCTGTGACAGGCAACAGCTCCATTCGATATCCTTATCATTCTTCCAGTCTTCAGCCTAACAGCAGGTCAAACCAGTGCTGAAGAGCTGAAGGAACATTTCGATTGCTTAAGCCAATGAATTCCATTAAAAGACCACTAACACATTTCTTTGTTCATAGGAACTTCGGCTTAATGAAGTGTCCAGAGAAAAAGAAATCAACCGGTGTGCCGCTGTAGAGCTTGATAGACCTTGAATACTTATATAGCCAATACTGTAAACGGCTAATGAGTAGGCCCACACGGAACCGTCGTCCACACATTATTTAGTCTATCATTGAGTCTATTTATTTACTCATGAAAGTGTGCAAATATATATATTTATTCAGTTTTTACATACATTGTAGATATATTATTAAATAATATACAAATGTTTATATGATTTAAGTATAATGCAGTTTGTAAAGTAATATCTTCAGCTTTATTAGTAGATATATTATAAATGTACCTTGTTTTAATTTCACTTGTTACGTTTTAGTTTCTATACTCTCAAAATCATTTAGCATGAATTTGCTTTTTTTAGTTTATGCTAGCAAAATATATGATAGATCACTATACTATACAGAACTAACCTTATTATACTTTAGTCAAGTCAAGTCGAGCTTTATTGTCATTCCTCTATATGTGTGGACATACAGAGGAACACAATGTCGTGTCTCGCAGGACAACGGTGCTACATAGATTAATCATAAATACAAACACAACAGTGGACATAAGAGCTATTTAAAAAAAAAAAAAACTATGCATAACATTAATTATATATAAGACAAGCTATACAACAACTTTTACACGAACCTGAACAATGCTGTGCAGGATATTGTGCAAGAGAGGTATTAAATGGTGAATATTGTGCAAAGGAGTTATTTAGAGTTGAAGCAAGCACTGCATTGTGGTACATTTATAGTAAATATCGTTTTCCTTGAGTCCTTGTAAGACGGAGTTTAAATAAAGTGTCAGGTGCATGAGAGAGAAGAGTGTTTCTACAGGTGGTTTGTCAAGCCCACTCAGGTGGTATGAAGTACAATTTGAAATGCACAATGTTTTCAAGAGACATGGAGTGATTAAGAAAGTGTCCATAGTGCAAATGCGCAACCTGGTGCAAGAGTCAGAGAGGGTTTCTTTTCTACAGGTGGTTTGTTGACTCACCTGTATGGGACATACTCATGTCAACATTTATCAACACAATGTACTAAACATGAGTGGCATTTGCACCACAGCGCTCCCACAACTTGATGCATATGGCAAAAATATCATGTACTGTATATATACAGTACCTTTATTGAAGTGAATTAGGTTTAAATCACTGTCATGCATGAATGAAAATATGATTTGATTTTGCAATTTTACACAGAATAATCCATGTTGATCACATTACACTATCTATCTATCTATCTATCTATCTATCTATCTATCTATCTATCTATTGTTGAATTTTTTTCCCACGTGAATTATCTGCAAAACATGATGACAACAACAACAACAGCTCATGAACAGATGTTGATCCGAATCCATACAGTGTGTTGAGAATAAAGGAATCTATAATGGCTCATGTTCACAGCTGGTCTGATGAGTAATAATCAGCAAATGTAAGTATTGAGCGCCGCGTGCACCCTGCTGGCTATAAAAGGGACATTTTTCCAGCGAGCGGGCTCTCTCTGATTAGATTAAGTGCAGACATGATACAAATGAAAATCATATTTACGGTACCCCGTCATACATCTACAGCCGACCCGTGTCAAGTCTGGGAGGAGGAGAGCGCGCTGGAATAATGGAACAGTCTCCAGTGGAGACGAGAAGACACCGCCACTATTTTTAGCAAATTAATTTAAGGCTCTGAATAATTAACTGATAATTATCTGGCAATCAAGTGTGAGATAAAATGATCTCTCGCCGTTTCTCCAGCAAAAGCTGAGGAGCTTTACGGGGATGTTGAACTGACAAGGAGAATGAGACGTGTATCCTGAAGCGCAAGTGGATTTGCGAATCATTAATGTCTAATGAGTGACAGGAAACTGGCGCCCACACAATGTTTGTTTGTGACATAACAGAGGGGATGTGAAAAAGCTGTCTGCTCCAGCCGGGCCTGATCAGAAACATGTCGCAGCGCCGACGCTCCTTCACACAAACACCTTTAGAGAGTGTGAATATGCCTCCAGCACAGAGGCGCTTTACAGTGGACAGAGTTACATGCAATGTTTTGGAGAGCTGCTGTATGCTGGACGCTTATGATGAAAGCGCTTCTTTCATTTGTCCTACTCTATTCAGGACTTCACAGAAATGCAGCCTATAATAACCCAGATTCTCAAGGACAAAACATTTTTTTTTTTAG
Organism: Danio choprae; assembly: GCA_903798125.1. Lineage (NCBI taxonomy): Eukaryota > Metazoa > Chordata > Actinopteri > Cypriniformes > Danionidae > Danio > Danio choprae. The sequence goes on along the minus strand of CAIGQW010055024.1, from coordinate 14,551,095 downwards.
TTTGAAAGTAACTGAAGGCACTGCATGAGTATTGGTGACAGCACATGACACTGCCCTTTGCTCATTTGACAATGACATGTGTCTATGTGAATGATGTCGTGTGGGAAAAAAATGAAAACAAATTCACTAAGTTGAGGATATGGAAGGATATAATGCTGTTTTTATATTCAAAGGCTGTGGGTCTCTATTAAACTAAAGACGCAAGAAACCCTGAGAAAATGTAAGAGCTTCTTGACAATGTGAATTGGAGCTTTCCACAGACTGTGCATTGAATGGGGCCTTGAACTCTAAAGTCAATGAAGCTATTAAGATGAAAGGGCGATGAAAGGAGATGCATAACTTTCAGAAAAACGCTGATTGTCAACCTCAGGAGGTCACAGTAAATATTATTCATATATTATAGCTTTTTTTCATACACATATCTGAAAAAATATGGAGTGAAAACATTTTTTCATTAAGAAAGCAAGCTACACTGATATGAATTCAATATGTAAAAGTAGAACGACTAAATATATATTTTCTTGTAAAGTATACTTAGTAATATTTCTTTTATTTACACATTTTTTAATTGCATATATGGCAACGGTTTTCATTTGTTAACATATGCTACAGTAGTTAGAAAAAACTGATTTTTAGTTAATGTTTAATATCTACTATTACAAGGTAATATCAAAAGGTGTCTCTGTTTAACGTTAGTTAAGACACTGTGAATTAACATGAATACTTAAATTAAATACCACTAACGGTTAATAAATGCTGTAAATATTGTTAACATACAGTGTAAAAAGTATCTGTTAATTAACCGTTTCCGTATTTTGTGCTTTTTGTTTATTTATGTTTGTAAACTGCATTATGGACTGGTTGATCTCTGCTCTGTCGACTTTTGATGTTGGAAATTTAACTCTACATTTTAACAAAGTGACTTTTATTGACATTTTAGTTTGAAATAATACAATGTTTATGAAATGATATATAGAGAAATAAAATAACAGAAAATGTACTAACAGCTTATTACAAGGTTTTTGTATCATATTATACGACACCAGACAATATATCACTTTAAACAATTAAAAATTTTAATTAAAGTAAATTTTTCCAACTTTTTAAGGTTAAAAGTTGTCAGAAGAAAGATCAAGGTCTCATAATGCGATTCAAAAGCATAAGTAAACAGGGAAGAAAAATAAAAACATGAATCACAAAGATACGGAAAACCGCTAATTTACTGATATTTTTTACAGTGTACAGTAGGTTAATTCACTAATGTTAACAAATGAGACCTTATTGTAATCATTAAAATTAACACACTCTATACAATCTATAAGTTCTTAAAAAACAGAACGTTATATATTGAGTTGAGAAGCCTCAGAGATTGAACCAAAAATCAACACTGTGTGTGTTGGTGGGGAGACCATTAATGTTCATTAATAGCACTTTTCATGCTAGCATTTTATGTGACATAATCATTCTCACACTAAAAATAAATAAATAAAACATGGCATTTGTGGCTTTAATGCATTACAAATATATATTTTCGAATTGTAGCCCAATTAATGGAAAGTGCCTACTGTGATGATGTGGCAACATGGTGGAAATTGAAAATGCCCAACCCCCCCACCCCCCCAGGTTTGTACACGGTAAGTGAAGAGAAAGAAAGAAACAGGGCCTTTATGCCCTAGATAACTGCACACCAGTCGGTTGGGCACTGACAGCTGATGAATCGCCCAAAGCTGTGTTTGTGCTTCAACATGTAAATATCAAAGTGTACCACAAGCAGTTCCCTATAATTCCCTCTAGCTTCTACCTGCCTGTAACTCTCTCTCTCATCCATCCATCTATCCATCCATCTGTTTATCCGTCCATCCATCCGTCCATCCATTGCTCTTCTTCTCTCTTTCCAAAGCCCTCTTTAAACATTGCTCCACCAGCATATTCATGCACAACCATCTGTCAAGCTAACTATATCAACCCGTCAATCCGTCTATCGCACTGTGACTTTATTTTTTCCCCCTCCCCCATTTCTAGTCCGGCACTGTGGAGGCTGATATCTAATTTCAAAACATTGTACCTTTGCAGCGTTGGAGAGCTGCGGAGAGACATTGGTACAAATGGAAATGTGGATTGTGCCCAGGCATCATCTGTCTGACAGCTGCTTTCAATATCAAAAAACAAACCTTTCACAAGCCACATAGTTTAAACACAAATAGCAACTCTTTCCGAGATGGAAGGCAAAAAAAAAGGACTTTTTCGGAGGTAAAAAGGCTTGGGATGGTGGATACGTAACTGTCTGGACGCACTATTGTGTCCTTTACAAAAACGAACCGTCAAGGGAAGCTCAATTACGCTAGCTCTTCAGATGTACATGGCGAGAAGGTAAGATGACAGGCTACCTACTTCCCACTGTGCAACCTTTCATGAAATCGATGCTGCAGCTAAATGTGGCTTCCCTCCTAACTGTAGCCCGAACAGAGAAAAACACCCACAAACAGATAAATCTATCCACTTACCATAACTGTATTCTTCACCGCCGACTGACAGAGGTACTATCAGCTACATTAGACATTTTCTTTCTCTCTTTCTGTTTCTCAAAAAAGAATTCAAGAGCTACCCGGACTTCTTGGCGCTAACGAATCGTCTCTCATTACGCTCATCCAGAGTGTTATGGATCAGCTAAAACCTCTCTCTGACAAGGCAGTGTCTCAGCGGTGAAAAGGTTTGACACAACCTTGACATGTTCAATGTCTGCACTTTGATTAAGGCCAGGGAAAAGAGTGGAAAATCCATAAATATATCATCAAGTCTCTGCAGGGAGAGCCATGGCGATGTCTGATGCCTGCCCAGTAAACAGACATTTGAAAAGTCCTGTCTTCAACCTGCACAAAAGAACACTCACATCTATTCTCCAAACACACATCTCAGAGAGCCGCTTCAAGCGCTTTCAAAGGATCGAAAATGATAGCAGTAGTCCACAAACACCCAGACTTTCACTGCATTTATTTATATAACTAGCAGAGGTCTGCGCACCGCGTGAATACTGAGGATTTTAAAGCAAGAGACACAAAGAGATATGAATGTGGACACACTTTGTCCGCAGAGATCATTGGGAATAAGTGAGATTGATTGGACGTGCAAACTGGAGCTACACTCTGGTTTGTTTACACAGGAAGAGCCGCTCCAGATGCCACCAGCATGGGAGCCGCATTAATCTAAATGGAGCCTGGTACCTTCTGCAGGTGCTGGCGACAGAAACAAGCTGTGGGAAGAAAATAAGCAAACTCCATTTCCATTCAGAGGCAGCCATTTTGTGCGCTCGGTGACATTCATTTGCGCAATGAGGGATCTTAGAGTCTCTCTGGCTCCTCTCATTAACATTAACCGCTGCAATTCAGAGCCAGAGCGCATTAACCCACTTACTTTCCTAATTACCTTTCCTCTGCTTTTTATTATCTACTTTGCGTCCGACCTGAGAGAGGTTACTTAGAGAGCCTTTCATTCATTACGCGGATGCTCTACACTTCTGTGAAAGACATGGAAAAAAATGTATTTACGAGTAAACTCTTCCACAGATGTTTTGCAGAGCTGAATGGATTCGTTTCAATGTTTTAGTAAAAGAAGCATCTCGCCAATGAATCACTCACAGGTTCAGCAGCTTCAATACAAAAAGAAGCATTTGCAATCAGATGCACTACAGACCTGTATCTAAGGGCAAATTAGGTGCTTATTTCATTTATTCGTAACAGGAACTAGTCTTCTATCTTGAACGAGGAGTGCGGTGAAAAATGAATGCATAAATGGTACTTGGTATTTACGCTGTCTATTTATATATAGATAAAAACACATAAGTGCTTTGTACTGCAATCTGGAGTTTTGCTGTAGAAACGTCTAAAGATTCCAAACCTGAAGGATTTATTTCTTCAGCTGTATTACCTTCAGCAAATTCACGTGAATGCCAAAGCACTCGTTCATTTTGCCTCTGTCATTTATTATGGTGAAATAAAAGAAGATACGAAGGGAGGAAAAAGCTTTGCTCTTTGGCTAATTGTAATTAGCTGCTTAATTGTCTACATCATATGTATTCTCTTGCTTGTGACTAGTAAACATGCAAAGGAAATGGCTTCTTTCCATGAATAAATCAGCCTGAGACGACTAACACAAAACATTCTGCTCACATCTCGATTCATTGATCAAAAAAGTGTTTTCATTTTCACATCTATATTTGTACTGAACTCTAAACTTACTGCATTTATCAATAATTAGAGCTTACTAATAAAAGAAGATGCTGGGGAAAAGAAGATAACATTCTGAAGCCCATTGAATCCCATTAATAATATAACTACCATGTCAGTGCTGTAATGCAACAAAAAAAAATACTTTTAAGAGTACAATAGCTTGTCACTAAGGGCTCTACTACATTTAAAAAGAATTGTTTGTACCTTATTTCACTTGAAAAGTTTCACAATAGTACCTTAAGGGCACATATAACAATTCTAATGAACTCAGAAACTGTTTACACCTGATTTTGGTCGATTGCATCATAAGCAGATGAGGGGATGAGGGAGGTTTTTCTGCCCACTTTTGCTGATTTCTTTCACTTTCACATTTTTTTTCAGGGTCTATGGATGGGTTCATGCATGGGTTTTTCTGATCTATTATTGTGTGAGGTTTACTTGTGGAGAGCATAAAAAATGATAAAGAGAGAAGCTTTTACTGAAAGCATAATATAATGCCATTTTAATAAATAATGCATATAATATTAAATGCGGGAAGACATTAAATAACTTGCAGCAGTTATATGTTTAGAAACGACTTTAAATGGCATAATTATCCTATAAATACACATTCATTTTCACTTTAATTAGATTTCCGGGTGAGGTGAGCTGGAACACCAGAGAACCATCGAACAGAAAACGATCCCGTAAGGAACTGATAATGCCTCATCAGCCGGTACGCGCACACACGTGCACAGAGCTGCTTGATTAGCTCATATATATCCTCACCAGGAGGATCCCAAGCCAGGCCTCACGCTGCCACGCGAGATTAGCCATAACCGCTGTTTTATGTCTGCTCTTCAATTTTCAAAATCCAATTTAAAAGAAGGGAAGGGAGGCGCGGAGGCCTTAAACGAGCGCGCACCCCAATACGAGGCCTATATTTGGAACAATCGTTTGGAATTAGTACCGACAGTGATTGGAAGCTTTATCAAATAATATTGACCGGGAACTTTTTGCTGCTGTTTTAGTACTTCACATTCCTTATTGGTATGCAAATTGTGATGCTTACCATTGTGTCTTTTATCGTTAGCGAGCAAAGCAGAGCCTGTGTTATAATTGCTGCAATGTTTCATGAAGTAAATTTGGAAAATGAAAGTGTTGTTGGAGTCCCGGGAGAGCGGCGGCTGAACCTGTGGCAGCGCAGCAGTTGAAAGCATCCCTCTGAGAATGCTCACCGTCTCTGCTTTCTCTTTTTACTCTGAAGCGTAAGAAAGAGTTAACAATCCACTTTAAGACATAGTCAAAGTGAATAAGGGAATTAGAGGAAGAGAAAATCTTATCTCCTTACATCCCCTCTGTCTCGATGAAAAGCTAGGCACTAGACAGATATGGTGTTAGAGCAAATCTCTGAGATATACTTTTAGTGCAAATTGTAACTTGGAACTGACAAGCTTCTTCCTGTGATCTCCCTGAACTGCTGTGAGTGGCAAGTATGTGGCAGATGCCGCACGGCCCTTTATTCTCGGAATACTGAAGCGGCGCCTTTTTTTATTTTTTTTATATGTTGACTTACATAACGCAAAATTTTCATTTCGCAATGCAGAGAAATGAACTTGAAATGAAAGGAGCATAAATGAATTAAATCAGCAAGAATTCATCTAGTTCATTCAAGGCCCAATTCATGAGTTTTAATCAGGAATCTGGTAAAAAAAAAAGACAAGCTAAACGAAAGACTTTTGAATGTTCTCTGTTCTTTTGAAAAAAAAAAAAAAGAGGGACTATCGCATTAGACAGCGGTGAAGACACTGACTGACTAAAAGTAAATGCAAGATGTGAAAAGGGATAAAAAGGTACCTTCACCCCAAAATGAACATTCTGTCATCTATTCTGTCTACCTTCATGTCATTCCAAACTCATCATTTTATAGAAAAATGAAAAAAGAACATCACATTTCTGTCCCATTTGAAGTCTTTTCACCCATAAAGCTTCAGATCATTAAGAGATCAAAAAATTAATCCATATGAATTGATGGATTTAATTCAAGTCATCGGATGTCTCCAGACAGAACAAATGATTTTTTCTACCTTTTTTGGCATTAAGGAAGCAATTAAGTAAAGTAAAACATCCTTATCTTGGCCTGTGCTTGGCCTAGAAATAGTTGGCATTGTCAGCTGATCATTGTTTATTTGTGAATGAAAGCCAATATTACATTTATTCATTACATAAAGTGATTGTATCTCTTTCGAAGACTTGGATTAAACCGCTCGATTTATATAGACTTTTTTAACAACATTTTAAAGCATCACATATTTAGATGAATAATCTTTCAATGGACAGACAGAAATCTCTGTCAATTCATGAATGCATTCATTGTGTTACGAAGACGAACAAAAGTCTTATCATGGATAAATGACAGAAATTTAATCTTGCAGAGTTTTAAGACTCTAAATTGTAATGCAATTGCATCCAAGCAGATGTTTGGCAAAGAGCTTAACGGAAGCTAAAAACATCATCCACGAGAAAGAAAGAAAGGCATTTCAATATCCTCACAGAAGAAAGAAACTATCGCATTAGATAGCAGTGAAGATACTCTTCACCGATGGAAGATAAGCAGATATTGTGAGGGGATTAAGTTTTCAAAGAGGATCAAGCTGGTTGATAAGTGAGATTCCTGGCAAATATGCAAGATTGATGAAGAGACACAATGATAGCATTGTTAGCACTGAGCCGATATCAGCTCCTGCTAGAGCTAAGATTACATGCTAGAAACACATTGCTGTGCCACGCAATGCAATAGCCTTATTAGACGCTATATGGAGACCAGCTGGTGATGTGAATTCTGAGCAGGCACCTCTGAGCAGGTCAGTCCTTTTCCCTGCGAGACGAACCAAACTGGCCTGAAACAGATGCTCAACCTGTACACACACTAATGTGATTTATAATTGCAGAAGTGACACAGAAATGAACAACTGAGGAAGAAAAACAAAAAGCGCACTTTGTAGTGTGCGAGAGGCAAATAGGCTCTGACAGAGCAGCATGTGTGGCAATTACAACTCAGTGGTAGATGAGACCGGATGGAGCGATTTCCTACAGCACTGTGGCCTACACAAAGTTGCCATTAGAGGCTCTGCTGGGGTACTCTGTCTTCTGTTATTACTGTCTCTATGGAGTCAATCTAGCTCTCTATCATTAAGAACAAAACAACAGATCTGTGCATCCAACCATTGAAAGACAAAACTATCAAATGGTCAATCTCGCAAAGAAATAGCCAGCTCACAAAATGGAAGGGAAAAAAATGAATAAAAAAAGTTAAGCGCACACACACACACACACACATGAGCACACATGCACACAGATGGCATGTTTTCAGGCTTGTTTATATCCATTTATTCCGAATAACAATTAAAAAACTAAAAACCAAAATGACAATATTTTATTTGAAATTTTGTGAAAAAAACAACCAAAACATTACTTTTTTAAAATTAATCAAATATCTCATATCTTATTTTTGATTATATATACTGGAAAAAGGCAAATTTAAGAACAGCTCTTTGAAATATATATAAATATATATAATTTATTTTTTTTGTCACAAGAATTACTCGCCTTGCTTATCCAAAACTAAAAATAGTGAATAAAAAAAAATAAATAAATAAAAAAGACAAACAATACAATCCAATAAAATAGAAGTAAATCGCTGATTCCTTGTGTCCCAAATAGGGATGCTTACAAACTATACCTTATTACTTATTTATCCTGCGTTACAGTGATGCAACGACATTTCCCCCCTCATTTACAGTTTATTTTGGAGCAAATATGATCCGTGCATTTCTTGAGTATCTTCAGTTTGTGTGACATTCTAGTAAATCTTCTCTGCGTATGCAATAAAACATTAAAAATGCGTTTTTACAATGCATGCACAAAATTCAACTAGACATTTGATTCTGTATTATTAAAAGCTTTAATTCCCAGCTCACCTACATCTGAGAATTATGCAATCACAGGACCACATGCACACACACGCACACGCACACACGCACGCGCACACGCACACCCACACACACACAGACACACACACACACACACAGCGAAGCTCATTAAAAACACAGATACAGTATTTAATAGATAACAGCTTCTAGGCTGTAAGCGATGTATGTGGGGTTATGCGGAGAGTAAGCAGATGAAACTCAGGGTCAGGCTTAAAATATAGCAGGTCATGGCTGTAGGTTAATTGGCACAGTGGCAGGGTAACAGGGGCAAGACTGAATGCATGCAGACACTGGAGAGGAGAGAGGGATGATCTGTCTGATGGTTAAGTGCATGGCTGGAATTAAAGATTAGTCTGCTGGATCTGTGGGCCGAGGAGAGGAACGTGGTGTCATTTATTAAAGCGCTCTCTATGCTCAGACTTAAGAGGCGATATGCCATCTGCTCACCAAAATTTGGCAGAATTTGGCACCATCATCTTAATCCTATATTTAAACAACATGTTCTTACTCTGAAAGTTGCTCATTGATGGCCCATGGCATTGAACTGAATTCACTTGAATGCTACAAATACTTCAAATTCCAGATACTTTTTGTTGTTGTTGTCGTTCCTTATTAAAGTAACAGAACAGATTTTGAAATAGAAATACCTTAAAAATGTTTTGATTGAATATTTAATACGATAGAATAAGAACTAAAATTAATATTTTGTGTTTGGGTCATTCTGGACATGGGCATGTATGGAGCATCTGAACTATGTAGTTATATGTAAATGCATATAAAATGTATACTCCGGTTTTAAAAGAACAGTAAAATCAGATGTTATGTTCTTAAAAACAGAATGCAAGTGATATATACTTTTCTTTAAATCAGTGTTTTTACATCATAATTTTATTTTAATGTGTATGTTTTAAAGAACTTATTTTCTTCATTGTTAGAATAAGGGTTGAAGATTCCAAAATACAATTTCAAGATAAAAATGTAATTATTCACAAATAACTCATAGTTTGTAGTGTGGTTCATGTGTAATTGGGAAATTTTATTTGGACTAACTAACTAACTAACTAACTAACTAACTAACTAACTAACTAACTAACTAAATAAAATGATTTGATCAATAAACAGTTATATATTCAAATATAATATTTAAAATAAAATAATACAAGGGCGGCCTCACAGTGGCGCAGTGGGTAGCACGTTCGCCTCACAGCAAGAAGGTCGCTGATCGCTGGTTCGAGCCTCGGCTGGGTCAGTTGG
>CAIGQW010055024.1:14511122-14524573 GCA_903798125.1 Danio choprae | reverse complement strand
GTGTGTGTGTGTGTGTGTGTGTGTGTGTGTGTGTGTGTGTGTGTGTGTGTGTGTGTGTGTGTGTGTGTGTGTGTGTGTGTGTGTGTGTGTGTGTGTGTGTGTGTGTGTGTGTGTGTGTGTATGCAGGTGTATGCAGTATTTTACAACTGCTTTGAATGCTGCTCAACCATTCAGCCTCAACTATTTGTTTAAAACTTAAAACTTATATGAACATATATAAACATAATGACACAAATTATAATTAATTATTTTACATACATTCTTACTAAGAACACACATATCTTACACTCCCTATAAACACTGCATTATTTATTATTTATTACTTAATATTTGCACAATTAAAATTGCACATATTCATGGCACTACGTTGCACTAATTCATCTTGAATTGTACATGCCCACTGTACATATACATTTGAAATTATGTTCATATCTATCTGCATACCTCTGATTATTAATAGCAACCTGTACGTATATTCATCTATTGTAAATCTCTTTTCATAGTTAATACAACCTGTATATAATGTTCATAGTACATCCATCTGTAAATATCATCATAGTTTTTTCTATAATTGTGCTTATAACGTATACCTATATCCTGCACTTGCTGCTATTGCACTCATGGTTAGACCTAAACTGCATTTCGTTGCCTTGAATCTAATCGAATCTAACAAACACACACACACACACACACACACACACACACATGCACACGCACACGCACACGCACACACACACACACACACACACACACACACACATGCACACACATACATGCTACTAAGAGGGGACTATATGTTAAAAACATAACTTGGTTCTATTCTATAGTTCTATCTATATAATATTCCTTGTAATTCAATGAAATTAGTCACATACAATCCAAGTCATATATTTATATAAGTCTTTAATTTTACCTGACCCTGTTGCACGTAAGCTTTATTTGCACACTTATTACCTCCACCGAAAACAGCTGCCTGGAGGGGTTACTAATATGGCTGCTGAGTCAACTGACTAGCCTACAGGGACTTTACTGCAAACACAACACGACAGAGCCACAATTAGCATGACAGCAAAGAACAGAGTCTGCAGTACATTTACTATGTGTTGCTCATTTACTGAAGGATTCAACTGGCCATTTAACTAGTATTAGAGGACTTATAACAGAAATGAGAACTGAACCAAATGATTCAGACAGAACCCAAAAAGGACACGTTTTTATAAAACATCAGATGTGCATCGTTAAAAGCTAATACGCAAATATTCCTCATTTGATGTGTCAAGTCACTCTGGCATTAGGGCTGTGCAATATGACCGTATATATATATTGCTTGGACAAAATAAAAAGTGTATCATTTCATATTATGCTCTATCGTTTATTCTGTGGTGTCGCCAAAACAATTGTTTAAGGTAATACTGACATATTTGGGTAATATTACACGCTAATACAGAGATGCAGACAGAAACAGGAAAAACAGCATTGTGAGAAAGTTGTGATCCTGAAAGTACGTTTACGTTTTGCATTTCATTTAGTGACATTTTTTCATTTATTTTCATGTTGTACCTGTAATCATTAGTTTTTGAAAAGTGTTGTATATTTTATTAATACATTTTTAATCAAACATTTGGCCTGAATTTTTAAATAGAAGGAGAAATATGATCACATATGAATAGATGTAAATGTCTGTCTATATACTTTAAGAGGTAAAAATAAATAGTCCTTTAGATGTGGTCAACTTTTTTAAAGATTTAGATTTTCAAGTTTTAATTTATAGAAATGGTAATATATTATGCTATATATTGTTTTCAGTATGTGAGATGACTTATATCATGATTTGATATTTTTGTCATATCGCCCAGCCCTAACTGGCATCAGTTTATATACGTGTTTTGTGATTAATCATGTATCCGAAGCTCTGAATTCTGATACTGCATGCAGCCGCTAAAGCATAATCCAAAAAACTGATGGACCGGAAGAAGATACACTGGCAAATCCTGTCATCTATGACTCGGAAAAGACATTTTTCCATGAGAATGTCACGATCACATGTCACTTCAGTGTGATCGACCCTTATGCATTCCCTGTACGCCTAATATGCCAACCATGAAATTGAATGTGGCCTAATACAGATCACCACCTTTCGGGTTTGGAATTGGACAACCCTTTGCATGTAAATCCACACAGACCTCCACAGAACTTCCTATTTTCTGGAGATGATGTGTTCCGAGCAGCAGAAGGAATAAGAAAGAGAGTCGGCTGAAGGCTTTCACCTCCACCCTGGGAGTAGTACGCCTGTCAGCCTCAGCTTTAGTGGCCGTGTCAGCCCTGAGCTCTGGGTTAATGGACCTGCCAAATCAGCCCCAGTTTTCCCCCCTCCTAACGAGACACTGATTGTGGAATTTCCAGAGAATTCACACGCGTAATGATAGCTCACATAGAGACGTTTCCATGACTGACTGAGGACCGAACAACTAGGGAAAAAATCAGGTCAGGCAATCAGGAAAATTTGATTTATGAAATACGATAGCAGAAATATGCTCAATCTCTTTCAAAGTGTCATTTTCATTAGAGGAGAGTGCAGAGAGCTGATGTGTGTGTGTCTCTGGAGGGTGAGGCCCAGCGCAACGCTTACGTGTCTGACGACGGAACCGATGATTTCAGCTGTTTGGCTGTGCTTTAGGGATTGTAATATGATCGAGGCAGATGAACTATCTAAGGGTCTGATGAAGACAGGGCAGCGGTGGGATTAAACGTTGCTGTCGTTTTGTAAATGAGCACCATACGCAGCCACTGCTGGGAATCAGTTGGCTTACGAGGAATTCACCATATCTAAAAGCCAAATATCAAATTCCCTGACTTTTCCCTGACTAAAAAGCTGAATTTCCATGACATATAATGAATTGGAAAACAGGCCGCTGTTGTGTTTATATTAATATATAATATACATTTGAAGATTATATAATATCAATTAATGTGTAATTAAAACAATATGTTACGACAATAACAATATTAGAATGGATTTAGCTTTAATATCATTTATCACAACTTTAATAGCCACTATAAGAAGAAGAATGGATAATTTACCCTTAGTTTTTAAACTTGTTGTTTGCATAGCTAAAAAGTTCTCCCTCTCCCATATTTGACAGCTCAGTAGATTTACAAACTTTACATTCAGCTTTTTTTTAAGCATTTTGAAGCTAAAGCTCTTAAGATTTACATTACACTGGCATATTAGCACTAATTAACAGGTATTGACTGTATTTGACTTGATAAAATTAAGCTGAAAAATACCCTAACCATAACAATAGATGTGAAACATATGCGATATAAAAATACAGTATAGAAAAAAATATACATTTTGATATATGGATACGAAAATTTAAAGAGACAAACAAAAATTATATCACTTGGACAAATAAATATTAAAATATCCTGACTTTCAATGTCTGGAATAGACCTTTTAAGACCCTCCGGAGATTTCATGACCTGTGGTAACCCTGTAAAAGAGACAACTGGGAGATAGAGACAACTCCAAAATATGGAGGTATGAAAGCCAAAGCGATGATCTACTGCTATCAAAATTAGCATTGCTCCTTTCTCACCTAATGGTTCCAGTTTCCGCTAGAGTTATCCTTATAAAACACACTCCCAAATGTCAATTCAATCAATTAAACATGGCAATAATACCACAAATGGCCAAAGCAAAACAGCACTTTAACAATCAGCATCATTCTGCATCAGTGGCACTGATGTTCCATTAAATACCCTTCTAATCATGGCTTTACAAACGCAGCCTCCTCCCTGAAGCGCAGAGGGCCGCGCTGAATGGCGGAAGCTTTGAGGATGGGATTTGAAGAGGCAGTTATCGAGCCTCTCTGGTTCGTGCTGAGACTCCCCCACCCAGCCACACATCAAGGCAATCAAGTGCATTAGCATATGCAAAATCCTATCACACAAAACACATGGTTTGGATGCCATTTCCCAATAAACACGAATCTGTGCACGCCGGCAACATAATCACAGGCGCGCGCGCCAAGTCGGTTTTGTGCTCAGACTTCGGCCTTTGCTTTCTTTATGACTATCATTACTGGAATTGCAATTATTATTTGGGCTGGCTTTTGTTTATTCTGTTCAGGACCAATTAGAATTTGTTAATTAAAATCGTAACGTCTCCAGTGACACGCGGTAAATTAAAGTTAGCCATTGTTGTTGAACAATACCGACCCCTGTAGACGATACAGACCCGGAATAAACAAAAAGGCCATGGAAGCAAGTCAAAGATATGGCCTGAATCAATCGTGCTGTTTACTTCAGTCCGGCTCTGTATCAATAACCCGGAGAACTGGGTTGCAGATTGCGATTCTTTTGCTCTATTATTTCTCCAGTGCTAGAAGCAGACGATGAAGAGTCATTATGAGGTAAACATCACCCGCGCAGGATGCCACCACACTCCGGTGACCTAATTCCATAATTAACAGAGGTTTGAGACTAAGCAGAGAGGCAGAAGAGATGGAAAGACGGTGCGGGCTGCTGCTAACACATCTTCATCAACTCATTAGAGACTTTACACCCAAAGGTAAAATAATCACTGGCGTTGATCATTCCTCACCTCGATTTGCACCATCAATGGGAGGGATCTGTAATGCTCGAATGTGCCACATGAGCTAGGCTTTCGAAGAAACCCTATATGATTTGTGATTTACATCATTCTTCCGCAGCACTATATGTATTTCCGTTCCTCTCAAACCATCAAACATCGCTGCCTAAAGCTACTGAATTTCCACAGCAGGTATTAAAACACACAGCGAGAATGTGTGCCAGAATACTATAACACGTAAAAAGGTGCTATGCTGGGAATCAAGCGTTACTCTGCCCTGCTGAGCGCTGGCCAACGATAGAAACCACAGCCTTTTTAGCAACAAATACACAGCGCACAATGGAACAATGGCCTTCGATGTTGCTCTCTCTTGAAGAATGATTGTTTATGCCAGTGAGTTCAGCTCTGCCGAATGCCTGTTCCTCAGAAAGCAGAGGTTAAGAAAACAAGTAAATCACACATTTCCTATAGAATGACCAGCCTGACTGCTCGGGCACTTCCCTCGGTGGGTGATTTTCCTCTGTCTAACGAGGCATTGTATTCTGCAGCTACTAGAGATGATTTGTTTATAGGCATTTTAAAGAGAGCCACAATAAAGTGCAAAGCTTCAGGGAGTCTTTAAAGAAACTGCGCCCTCTTGTCTGAATGGCTTGGCAGGTGAAACGGAAAGCTGTGCATTACATATGCATTCATATGGTTTGCCTCAGCTAATAGATATATGTATTACATGACTCTCAGAAATTCTTGATTCTGATTGGTGCATCACTAAGTCTCATTATGTTCTAGTGAAATGTTTGGAGTAACTTGACAAAGTATGGGTGAAATAAGGGTTTAGGAAAGGTACATTTATAATATTTTACATGATTAAAAACCAACCCAGGCTCATTCTGAAAACGTATCTCTGGATACATTTCTGGAGACCGCGAAATATGTTCTGGGAGGTACGTCTTTTGCAGTTTTTGTTTTCTTGAATCCACGAGAGGCCGCTGTGTACGCTTTTTGAGATCTCAAATTTCTCTAGCGAGTGCCATTCACGCTTGCTATTCTCACGTTAACCCACCAGAGGATGCTTGACTGACTGAACGTCTAACTAACTGATCAACTGCATCTCAAGTCCGCCAACGTACATGGCGAGCTAACAAGACAAACTGGTTACAGTGGGAAAGCTGTCCATATGGAGGTAAGCGATCAGTTGGTAAACGCGAAAAGGAACAGCGTCATACCACCCCGTAGCGTTAGTTTAAAAAATGAAATGCAGCCATACGTACCTCTGGCCACATAATTCGCAGTCTCCAGACTCCAACGCATATAGGGCTACGTTTTCAGAATGAGCCTATGTTATTAAAAACGCATTGCCAAGAAATGAGTATAACCTAGTGGTTTGAAGGATAGTGGCAAAGCATATGTATTAATTTACCTAATATATTAGTCTTTTGCATAGTGATGTAGTATTTTAAAATCTCATCAAATTATCCTTGCTCTAAATATGCCTGACATGTATATAATTTATTTCACTGAATGACATCTTAGCAGTTAACTCCTGTACCTCATGGTAAAAATAAATGTTAGTCAGACTTGAAAGTAAAATTAATGTATGAAAAAAATACACAGGTTTTGATACATGAAAACATAATCAAATCAATTATTATCATATTTTAAAACTGCATACGATAACAGGTGTGCATTTATGCCAATTTAATGGCTTCAAAATTGGGTCATCCAATCCGAATTCACAGTCAGAACTATTTATTTCCTTTCAAGCGTCACAATTTATATTGAAACTTTTCTCCTCCCGCAATTGCTGTGTCATTAGAGAAGATGGCAGTGAGAGAAATTGGCCACCTGATTGGCGTTTTTCTGCCCCCAGGGATAACAAAGGTTAAGTTAAATACCACTGCACTGAATTATAGTAGAACGAGATCTATTAGACAGCCCCCATCATCTGTCAAAAACTCGGTATGGACTCGGAGCACCGCTGCAACCCTTTCGCTCCCCATTAAGCTCCCAGTACGCCCAGTCCCCAGGCAGGCCACCGCCAACATTGTCCCTCCGCTGAGTTACAGCTCTCCTGGGGCTGCTAGTTCATTTAAAAGCCTTTGTGGGGTGCCATTAATTCTGATAGATAGATATCACTAAACTGCTGAACAAACATCCTACTCAGTCATTTGCATACATTACAGTAATGGTGGAAAAAATAAAGCATGCCTACTGATAAGAGCTGAGCGTACCAGCCACTCTCCCAGCATTTCACCAGTTACTGAGAGCAGTTTAAAGCAGAGGACTGTAATAACTATAGGTTTTTATGTATGCTGCTGCATCGCATATATATGAAATGCATTTATGTAATAAAAAAACACATCCCTACAAATGACAAATTCTCCTTTATGAGAATTTATCAGCAATACAAATAACACATCCTCCAAAGCATGTATTAAAGCAGAGAAAACAAAAGAAGAAGAAGAATAATGCAAAAAAGAAAACAGGTAGCGTGAATTATGATGCACGGAGATCTTTAGTATTAACAATAATAGTTTAAACAATGTATACGAGTCAGTGGGAGTCTATTTCCAAATACCAAATAATGCATCTGCAACTAGTCTCCCATAGCTGACCTAATACTTCAGGCAAAAAAAAAACCTTGCATATACAGTACATGTTCATATTGCAAGAAGGAATATTGAGCAATCGGTAATAAAAGCAAATTCTGTTATCTGGCTCTAAAAACTAACCCTTACGCACATCAAGAGTTTATTTCTCTCTTGCAAAAGCACGCTCTGAGCATTTTCAAACCGGCCTTGATTTGCTGCCACAATCATTTCTATTTAATGGATCAATATATCAACGGTGCATCGCCATGTAAGCTAATAAATGCATATTTGTTCCAGAGTCTTAAGCACCGTAATGTGAATCTAATATGATACTCCCATATTTGGTGAGATTTTTTAATATTGCAAAATGTCACCTTCACAGTTTCAGAAGGGTGTGAAATGTGTATTGCTATTATTACATCCCCCCAAAAAAGAAAAGAAAAGCTGACTCCTACCTAGGCAAAATTCCTCTACAGCTCTATCTCTCTCTCTAGTTAAAGCCTTTTTATCACATAAAATTTGCTACATACTAGTTCATTCTCTCCTCCTATCTTGCTGGCAGGGCTCTAAATCTCCAGTTTGAGCTGCCATGAAAACTGAAAAGAAACAAATGTTCTGCATATGAAACGCCACTATTGTATTGTGTTGGGTCTCCCTGGAGCAGGAGAGAGTAAAAAAAAAAAAAGAAACAATAGTGTGATTTCAGGGTAGATTAAATCGCATGGATCTCAAGGCTACAGTTCGTAAAAAAGGAAGAAATTGGAAGATTCTGACAGTGCCCACCTGGAGTAGTGCGATTCGGATGAGTATCTACAGGCAACGAAAACACGGTAAACAAGCTAACATCTGTCTTTCTCCTCATTCACACAAATTTCCTCCACCACCACCAGGTTTAAGCATTGAAACAATTCCTGCACAGTGAATCAAAAGCAGTGTCTTCACATTAGAGTTATGTGTCAAAAGGTCATGTTGAGGTCAAACTCATAAAGCAGGGACATAGAAGCATGTTGTTATGGCAAACAATGCATCTAGCACACACATACACATACAAGTCCATGCTACTAAGAGGGGACTGTTACTCTATACTGCCCAAAAGCGAACCAGGGTTTCAGCTCATTTTAAAGAAACAAAAATCACATACAGAAATTTCTTTTAAGGTGTATTTTCATTATATAACCAGAAAAACACGGTGGCACAGTGGTTAGCACTGTCGCCTCACAGCAAGAAGGTCGCTGGATCGAGTCCCGGCTGGGTCAGTTGGCATTTCTGTGTGGAGTTTGCATGTTCTCCCCGTGTTCGTGTGGGTTTCCTCCAGGTGCTCGGGTTCCACCACAGGAAAATGACATGCGCTATAGGCGAATTGAATAAACTAAATTGGCCATAGTGTATGTCTGTGAATGAGTGTGTATGGGTGCTTCCCACTACTAACCCGGTTGGAAGGGCATCCGCTGTGTAAAACATATGCTGGATAAGTTAGCGGTTCATTCTGTTTTGACGACCCCTGATGAATAAAGGCACTAAGTCGAAGGAAAATGAATGAATGAACTAAAAATAAGCTTCTTTTTTTAAACACATGTCAAGTGGGGACCTGAAGCTCTGGGTTATGTCTACATATCCAACAGGGCACTTTCATAGACTTGAGAGTGCTGGAACACAGACTTTTATCTCACAATCTGACTTTATTTACATGCTAAACTCTAAAGTTTTAAACATTAAACTTAGTTTTACCAGCAAATATTTTAGACTTGAAATTAAAACTAATATATGTACATATTTTAACTTAAATGACACACATTTAATCAATATCACAGTGAACATTGACAATATGCACTGCTTCTTTTTTTACAAAAAAACATGCCACACACACACACACACACACACACACACACACACACACACACACACACACACACACACACAAATTCAATCACTCACTCTATAACACCTAGCCTGCTGTCCACAATGGCCGAGTGAAACAGCTTTCGGCCTCTTTTAGCTCGGTGACAATGTCTGCCCTGTCATGCGCAAAAGAGCTAGCGCAGTTGTGTTTGAACATGCTGTCAGTCAGCATCTCTGCAGCCTGGCTCCGACGCCTCTGAAAACGAGTCGCGACTGGTGAACAATGAGGGTGGAGCCGTTCCCTTTCAGCCGCTCGCTTTTCTTTCTGTGCTGTTAAAAAAGCCCACTCAAATCATCAAATGGACGTGACTGTATTCAACTGGGCTCTGATGACAGATCAGGTGAGACAGGGACGAGATGCACTTGCATTTGCACTCGGGGCCCGGCCGGCTTTTAAAATCCTCCAGGGACGCGGCCAGACCCCAGTGGATCCGTGCCTCTCCATTTCCCCTCATTCAAGTTCCAATCCTAACTGAGTCCTGCTAATCAATACTGTCACTAAGGCCACAGAGGGATTCTCGTTTGTGTTTTTTTTTTTTTTTTTTGTGCCGCACTGCACCCGAGCGAAGCTCATTGTTCTTAAATCATACAAACCTAAGCAGCCCTCTTTGACTCGGAGCAGATTTTTAATGCGTGCTGGGGCTATTACTCTTATGCCACCCAAAGTGCCGTGTAAGCCCCCCATAAATCTAAGCATTGAGCTGGTGAACAAAGAGCTAAAATAAGGTTAACTGCTGTCTTTCCTGTGCTTGGGGAACATATGGGAAGACTCTCAGACTTGATAAGTCATTGATTAATGGTTCTAACTCGTAGTTAATAACACAGCAGAAATCGCTGGGGGAATATAAAAGTCGGGTGTAACGCCCGGAGGGCGGAGGATGACATCACGAGAAGGAGACGGATAAACATTACAAAAACGGGTTTATTAGACACTTACGGGAAACATACACGGGAAGACAGGACGACACAGGACGAGACCCACACGATTCAAGATACCAGACAACGAAGGACACAGACGAAAGGGTATATATAGAGGGCAGAGTGATTACACAGATGACACAGAAGGGATGAACGCAGGTGGAACAGATTAACAATGACAGTGGCGGGAGAAGGACAAAGAAAGCACATGACATAAAGGATGACGTGGACGAACACTGACATCGGGTCGTCACTCAGAAATGGTGCAAAAGTCAAACGACCTTAAATCAGTGCAATTTTGCACCATAAACATTCTCGTGTCTGAAAGGAAAAAGTCAAACAAGTGTCTGACTTCTTCGCAGAGTCTGAGAAGTGCTGTGGCATCTAATTCAATTTGAGGGCAGTGAGCGCTTGCGTCTCTGTTATCGAAATGAGAGAGGTGCTTTGAGAGCTGATAGCCCTCAGAAACTTGGAGAGAGGGGCCTGTGGTTGGTCAGCTGATGAAATCGGCAAGGGGTTATAAGTATAGAAGGCTAAGGAGCCCTCCATTATGTTCTGTGGGGAGAAAGTTGTGCAGTATAAATAGCTCCTAGGCTGAACTCCCTTTGGAGAGCTTGGGAGACACAGAGAACACTGATAAACATCGCACTTTGAGACAGCCTATCCAAACCTATTCAGTAGTTTTGTCTTGCTTTCCATCCTTAATTATTAACCATCCTTAAAGGGAGATTTCATTAATACTTGTAAGATTTGAGAAGCCACTGTTGAAAAGCCACACTTTTTTTTCTTTTTTCTTCCACTTGCAGACCACTTGCTCTTCCACTTTTTTTTTACTGTTGTAGGAATAATACTCACCGTGTCTTATTATATTAATGAATCAAGATATACAAATCAAGAAAATTAATTATATAGTAACAACATTTATAGTCTAAATAATAACATTTCAAATGAATACTATTTTCATCATTGTGTTACACAAAAATATCACGATAAATAAATGTAAAAAAGCCCAATAAATTATGATAATAAACTAATAATAAATGCCTCTTCTGCACCAGATCACAATATTAGAATATTCATGTGACACTGAAGACTTCTACTTTGGCAACTCAGGATCAGTGATAATTGTTTTAATATTTATGCATCCTTGGTGAGTGTTAGATACTTTTTTTACTGGAAAACAAGACAAAAAGATGAAATAATAATGAGTTTTTTTCTTAAGCAGAGTATCAGTCATACCTTTTTGGCAAAGGGACCTTAGCATCGGTAAACTTTCCAGCATGGGAGACAGCATAAGCAGCAAATGGACTAAAAGGATATCGACATTTTTTCAACAAACTTATCCTGCTTGTCATCAGTCTTGGGGAAGTTCTGGATGTCGTTCTCCAGCCTCTGAATATGCCGCTCCATTGTGTCTAGACTGGCTTTCAGGATCTGGGCAGAGACTGCAAACAGAAGAAAGAAAAAAGAATGGGTTACGATGCTTAGTTTGTAGAGCAACAGAGTACAGTTTTATGTTTCAGGTTTTTTTCGTATATGGTGTAAAACACAATAGTAATTAATAACAGATGGGACATGTAGAAATAATAAAAATAAAAAAAAATCTATCAAATCTAGATAAAGAATATTATTGCTGTACTCTTTCAAATTATTTATATTTTTAAATAAAGAAAAAGGATAATAAAGTTTTAGTAGGACAAATAAAGTTATGCCTATTTAATAAAAAAAATATGAATGATTAATTCGGTTCCCTTAATGCCAAAATAGTATAAGAAATTGTGTGTGTGTGTGTGTGTGTGTGTGTGTGTGTGTGTGTATGTGTGTGTGTGTGTGTGTGTGTGTGTGTGTGTGTGTGTGTGTGTGTGTTTGTGTGTGTGTGTGTGTGTGTGTGTGTGTGTGTGTGTATACAAGATTTCAAAAATTCAAACAACTTAATCTCACAAAACAAAATAGGAAAATAAGGAAGGTTTTACTAATAAAATATTAAACAAAGTATTATAAAGTTATGATTAAAACAACGATTCACTAGGTACAATAAATAAATAAATAAATAAATCACACATCTCAAAAGTAAAAAAAAAAACCTTAATATCTTAATAACAAAATAGACAAATAAGAAAGGTTTTACTTATAAAATATAAATAAAGTATTATAAAGTTATGATTAAAATAATGATTCCCTGGGTACAAAAAATACTAAAAAAAAAAACAAAAGAATTATAAAAACATAATAAAATGCATAAATAAATAAACCACACATCTCAAAAGTTAAAAATTCAAACAAGTTAATCTCCTAATAACAACATAGGCAAATAAGGAAGGTTTTACTAATTAAATATTAAATAAAGTATTTTAAAGTTTAAAGATTAAAATAATGAATCACTGGGTACAAAAAAATAGTAATAATAAAAAAAAATGTTTATGCACCACTATCTAACAAACAAATAAACATTTCAGATTTGCCTAATACATTTAATCCCCTCTTCTAATTAGTCAAATGTGTGTGTTCTGTGTGTCATCCTGTGCTTCAGCATCTTTAGTCTGCTTTTGTGGTGTGCGTTCTGCAGGTGTGTTCAGGCGGACAGGTGCACTGAAGAGATGCTGACTGAGGCTGAGTGGCGTCAGCATGAGTTCAGCTTCATTAATCTCTACATAATCACTGTTTACTGCTCTCCATCTCTCCTTGCACTCACTGTAGTCCTTTCAAGTCTGGACTTCAAAGCGCCAGCAGTGTCTTAGGGGGATCAGGCGGACGCGGATGCAGTCACGGTGCCGTATTGTGATTGGTGTATGGCTTTAGCTTTATTGATACACACGATAGGAATGATCACGGCACAAGAAGGTCTGTCTGAGAGGGTCAAAGCTCTGACTCATCAGAGACAGAGGCTTTGTATGGGTCTTAGAGTGGACAAACAGGCTTCCAGAGGGTTGCAGTGAGGACATTCGGAGAGGTGCAGACTCCGGCTCATAATATTTCAATTACTATCATTATGTAGAACCATCATAATACAATTTAATTTAAAAGATAAAGCTACTCACATGCATCCACACACACACAAAAACTTACACACAAACACACACACACGCATGTTATTACATTATTATTATTATTATTAATATTATTATTATTATTATTATTATTATTATTATTATTTTAAATTTTTTTTTATTATTTAATATTATTATTATTATTATTATTATTACATAACTCACATTACTTGCAATGCGTTACCCCCAACGCTGCTTATAATTGTCCAATGTATGCCTAAATGTAAATGCCTAAATGTATGATGCCAATGGTTCAACACAGGAACATATACCTGATCATCAGCCATATTGCAAAATACAGGAAAATTATGGTATTAGACATGGGGGAAAGGCTATATATACTGTATTATTATTATTGTTATTATTATTATTATTATTATTATTATTATTATTATTATTATTATT
>CAIGQW010055024.1:14445395-14458158 GCA_903798125.1 Danio choprae | reverse complement strand
CGCAGCCGCGGTCACGCCGCTCGGATTGCTCCATATGAGACCGCTTCAGCATTGGCTTCACGATCGGGTCCCCAGACGAGCATGGCACGCGGGCACACACCGGGTGACTGTCACTCCGCTGTGTCGCCGCACCCTCAGTCCATGGACGGACCCTGCGTTTCTACAGGCCGGTGTGCCTCTAGAACAAGTGTCCCGGCACGTCGTTGTGACGACAGATGCCTCCAGCACGGGCTGGGGGGCCATGTGTTGCGGGCATGCAGCTGCGGGTCTGTGGAAAGGATCCCGGATGCATTGGCATATCAACTGCCTGGAGCTGTTGGCAGTGTATCTCGCTCTGCGCCGTTTTTTTCCGGTTTTAGAGCGGAAACACGTACTGGTCAGGACGGACAGTACGGCGACGGTAGCGTATATCAACCGTATGGGGGGTATCCGTTCCCGCCGCATGTCTCAGCTCGCTCGCCGTCTGCTCCTTTGGAGTCACACGCAGCTGAAATCGCTGCGTGCCATTCATATCCCCGGCGAGCTCAACCGTGCAGCCGATGCGCTCTCACGGCAGCTTCCGCTGAAGGGAGAATGGAGGCTCCACCCCGAGTCTGTCCAGCTGATATGGGCGCGCTTCGGAGAAGCCCAGGTCGACCTGTTTGCTTCCTCCGAGACCACCCACTGCCAGTGGTTTTATTCCCTGACCGAGGCTTCTCTCGGCACGGATGCACTGGCTCACAGCTGGCCTCGGGGCATGCGCAAATATGCGTTTCCCCCAGTGAGCCTACTAGCGCAGTTACTGTGCAAGCTCAGGGAGGACGAGGAGCGGGTTTTGCTTGTTGCGCCTCTTTGGCCCAACCGAACCTGGATTTCAGAACTCT
This sequence comes from Danio choprae, assembly GCA_903798125.1. Taxonomy (NCBI): domain Eukaryota; kingdom Metazoa; phylum Chordata; class Actinopteri; order Cypriniformes; family Danionidae; genus Danio; species Danio choprae. Next base: position 14,457,295 of record CAIGQW010055024.1, on the reverse strand, counting down.
CTCTCCTCGCGACAGCCCCTCCCTGGCGAATCCCCTTGAGAGAAGACCTTCTCTCTCAAGGACGGGGCACCATCTGGCACCCGCGCCCAGATCTCTGGAACCTCCACGTGTGGTCCATAGACGGAGCGCGGAAGACTTAGGTGACCTACCGGCTGCGGTGGTTAACACCATCACTCAGGCTAGAGCACCCTCTACGAGGCATGCCTATGCCCTGAAGTGGAGTCTATTCACTGAGTGGTGCGCTTCTCTCCGAGAAGACCCCCGAACTTGTCAGATCAGCGTTGTGCTTTCTTTCCTTCAGGATAGATTGGAGCAGAGGCTGTCGCCCTCCACACTGAAGGTTTATGTCGCCGCCATCTCCGCTCATCATGACGCGGTGGATGGCGGCGCCGTGGGAAAGCATAACCTCGTCACCCGGTTCCTTAGAGGCGCGAGGCGATTAAATCCACCCCGCCCCCCTCTCATGCCCTCTTGGGACCTCTCCATAGTGCTTACGAGCCTACGCGGAGCTCCGTTCGAACCACTCGATTCAGTATCCTTGAGATTTCTGTCCTTGAAGACAGCTCTGCTGGTCGCGTTGGCATCGATCAAGAGGGTCGGGGACCTGGAGGCATTTTCGGTCAGTGATTCGTGCCTGGAATTCGGACCGGACTTCTCTCACGTTATCCTGAGACCCCGGCCTGGATATGTGCCCAAGGTTCCTACCACACCGTTTAAAAACCAGGTGGTGAACCTGCAAGCGCTGCCTTCGGAGGAGGCAGACCCAGCCCTTTTAATGCTGTGTCCTGTTCGCGCTCTGCGTATTTATGTGGACCGCACTCAGAGCTTTAGATCCTCTGAGCAGCTCTTTGTCTGTTACGGTGGTCGGCAGAAGGGAAGTGCCGTATCCAAGCAGAGGTTGGCCCACTGGATAGTGGATGCCATCTCCTTCGCTTATTCAAGCCAGGGCGAGCCGTGTCCCCCAGGAGTGAGAGCGCACTCCACTAGGAGCATCGCTTCATCTTGGGCGTTAGCGCGCGGCGCCTCTCTGACAGATATCTGTAGAGCTGCGGGCTGGGCGACACCTAATACATTTGCGAGATTTTATAATCTCCGAGTGGAGCCCATTCCCTCACGTGTGCTGGCTAACCCCGGTGAATGAGGAAATTCGGTGGGTGTTGTAACACGCTTGCGGCGCCTTTCTCTCTAACACAGAGATACGTGCGCATTTTTACTCTGATCAGTTCAGTTCCCCATTTTGGCGAACCCTACAGAGTTCCTCCGAGGCCCCCAGCATCTGACTCAGCGGAGGAGTCAGGTGCCTGGCCCACTACGTTGTTGGCATGCCCGCTTGGTCAGCCCGCGTTCTGGGTATAGGTGCCCGCTATGTGCGATCCCCACTGGCGATCCCATACGCTTCACTCAGCCACGGTATAGTTCCCTCCTCTGGGCGGGCCCGTGTCTTCCCTCCCCGCTAACCATCTTCGTATGTGTACTCCCCCTTTATAGGGTTAGTCCATATGTCTTATTGCCACCAGGTCTCCCCATTGGGCAGCAGGTGGCCTCCGCAGCGTCCTCCCTATCGGGACTGCACGCTTTCCCAACGTACTGTCGTATCTTAAATTCCTAGAACTTAACTAGGTGTATTTTTGCGACTCCCCGAAAAATATAACTAAACCTTATCAGGTAAGTAGGCCCAGGGGACACGTTGGAGGGCTGCGTCTATGGTGATGACGGTGCGCGCACGCTTATGCTTGGCAAACCTCTCACCAATGACGTGGTAAGGTTCAGTCGCTGTGGCGTTTTCCATACATTTCCCCATAGTGGAAGTTTTCCACATAGCATTGTAGTTCCCCTCCCGCTGGGGAACGAAACGGTTACTAAAGTAACCCTCGTTCCCCGAGGGGGGGAACGGAAATGCTATGTTCCTTCGCCACAGCGATTGCGCCTTAGCTGAAAGCAGCTGTAGTTCGGCTTCTTCGGCTAGAAAAGGTATGGTGTAACGGCAGAGCTGGCATCTTATAGACAGACTGATTGTGATTGCTGCCAGCTGTGCGCGCTGACACTGCCAATTCATTGGCATTTCATTGGCCCGTTTTATTACTCTTCAGATGATTGGCTTTCTGATGAAATCCCCATAGTGGAAGTTTTCCACATAGCATTTCCGTTCCCCCCCTCGGGGAACGAGGGTTACTTTAGTAACCGTTTCGTTCAGTGATATTCCACTATATTAAATTAAATCGAGCCAGGAACTGCTCAACTGTCATTCCAAATTAGCATACAAGAAACAGATTCTCTCTGAAATGTCTCTCCTCAAAGCATTGGATCTGTTGCATTCTTTCAGCCATCCACCTTAGCAAAGACACCGCTGGTCTATTCAACAGTGACCGCATCCTTCACTACAAAGCACTAAATTACTTTTATTAGATTAGATAAGCAATTAGGCAACTAACAAAGTAAATAAAGCTCAAGGGCTTCAACCAAATGGTTCCAAATGGAATTAAAGACAAATTAGCTTATTGACAGGAGAAATTATGCCACTGCCGGGGCTATGCAAGCCTGTATTCAACCCTCCAACTAACCCCCCCCACCCCCTTGACGCCTAGACAGACATTTTGCGTGACAATAATACTGAAGATTATTGCATTCACAGAGGGTCCTCGTTTCCAAATCTGCCTGAAATGAATGAGAGTTAAGAAAGCAGATATTTAAATCTCGCTCAGCGTAGTGGGAAGCACTAAAGCTCTTAATCACTGCAAGCCATAATAAGAATCCACCCCACAATGTCAGGACGGCTGTGTTCGAATGCGCCACCATCCCTGTTAAGCTAACTTCCCATTTGGACTCTTAACCTTTCCTGTCGGCCATACTGTGGAGCATATGAGCCCCTTGCGCTTCATTATAGTTCGTTCATCCACCCTCAGAACTCCTCGACACCATTTTAATGGAACCTGCCTATTCATAGCAATGGAAATGGCTGGATTTACACACAGCAAAAGGATTAAGAAAGGCTCTCTGGCCATTAACTAGTTTTATTTCATTCTCTGCTAAAAAAAAAAAATAAAAATAAAAAAGCTCTAATTATAGTCTGTGGGACCAATTGTGTCCAGTCTCCTGGACTGATCTGTGTTACATTAGTTCATCTAATTCAAGCCATAAAAAGCCTTGAAGCTTGTGGCTTAACAGAAGACCACATGAGAAAACCAATAAAAGACTTGTCGAACGCCATAAAGCAGTGTGATATAGATGGATGGAGTGAGGTATATATATAGGGCAAATATCTCAAGGTCAGACTCGACAGAGCCATATATTCCTCCAAAGGACACAGCTGATATCTGCAGATCGTAGGTGATAATGTCTTCACAAAGCAAAGCTGGTTGTTCAATTACCCAGGCTTAACACATTTAAAGGGAATTCTGTTTGATTAAGCATGATAACAGCTTATATGGGAGGGAAGAAATACAAGACTAGACTACTGGATCAAAATGAAGCGCTTTTTATATCTAGCCTGAATTACACAGCATTATCACAGACTGACGGCAATAGCGCCATCGCAAAATTGCCAGAAAATTGAGTCATTTTACTGAATTATTAAGTTGTGTTTTACCAGCAAGCAGACTGAATAGGTTAAATAAATTGAATTCCTGATTTGAAAAACATAAATAAATAAAAACTTCTTATTTTCGACAATTCTTTGTGCTGAACTGACACTCTGTATTAAGCTATTGTATTGGCCATAATGAACTTTGCTGTTACAAAAGACTGCATCTATGTACTCTCAGTTCTAAGACTGGTATGCAATTTTATGTTGGATATTATCTCATATGCATATAATCTCATATGCTTTCATTATGTCAAGTACTGTGATTGTCTTGTTAGCATCAGTCTCGTAATGCATCGCAATGTTGTCAAGACCATGAATAAAAATGAAATCAAACAAACCAAGCATTTAAACTAGTGTACTGTACTCCACTTGAGAATTACTATAAAAGTCAATCAGAACTGACAACTGCAAAAATGATTGATTGAATGAATGAACGAATTAATGAATGATTGAATGAATGGATGATTGATTTAATGATTGAATGAATAAATTAATGAAGGAAGGAAGGAAGGAATGAACAAACAAAATAATTGCCTTACCTTTGCTGGCACTCTCAATATGCTCAAGCTCATCAGGGAACTTCAGCATCTCAGGATATTTTTCTTCACATTTCTCGGCCATGAAATGCAGAAGGGTTGTGTTTTGGTCTGTAGACTTTGTGTCACGAAGCTGTGGAGAAAATGCATTTCAGTTCCACTGTTAATATAGCAATTTTAATGATAAACACTTTAAAAGCAAACAAGAACTTTGAACAAAACTTTTCTAGATGTAATTGGACAAGTTCATTCAGCTGAATCGGCAAAAGACAGAAGGACAAAATACCATTAACACAATACACACAACAAATTCCTTTCATTTTCAATATAATATATAAAATGATATACAGACAGACAGACAGACAGACAGACAGACAGACAGACAGATAGATAGAAAGATAGATAGATAGACAGATATACATATTATTTCTGCACTGATGAAAGCATGACATTCTGTCAACATGTGAACTCAAGCAGGATTGCATCATATATGTATGCATCGACAGCACTTCAAGGTGTTTGCACAGAAATCTGACAAATAGGTGTGTCAATAAAGTTGAAATTGGCTGGAGCCGAGTGCACAGAAGCATATTTCCCCCTGTTTACTTATTTACCACATTTAATTTGAAAAGGAGCTTTCTCCCCCAAACCACAACCGCTCTATGTAGAAGATTAAGGTGACATGAAAGAAATGAAATATTTAGATCAATACACACCACTCACACTTTTGCTGCTGGCTGCTTTGGTGAACACAATAAAAAAAAGTCTGGATTCCATCTTAACATCAGTCCATTTCAAACACCAGACAAACCAACATGATCTCATGGCAATTCAAAAACTTTTTGAGTTAGTGGTTTATTCGTATGAACATGCATGTTCTCGTTCGTACATTTTAGCAGGATTTGCTCATCCCGCAAGAAGTAATAGGTATAGGGGTGGGGTTTGGTGCCATGCCTCCATTTAAAAAGGTTTTTAAAGGTTTTTATATGAATTAAACCATATTAATTTGCATAAACAAAGGCTGAACAAACTGAAATAAAGTTAAAGGTCGTGTGAAGGTCATTGTGCATTTTTTTATTCCCCCCAAAAAAGTAATTAAATAAAAAAATAAAAAACCCAGACAATAGCGTTTTTGTTTTATCACAGCTTTGCCAGTGAGAGTGGCTGAGATCAAGCACATGAGATGAAAAGCAAATGAGAAATGTTTTGAAGGTGGGGCGGGACATATCAGATGCTAGAGAGCATTTGATTGGTTGGAAGATTTCATGAGAAACAAAAATGTGACCTCAGTGATGTAAAAAAAAAATCATTGATACATTTAGGCAGTAGTGACAAACTACAAGATTTGGATGTTTATATTAGGTTTATATCTTCTAAATGCAAATTTAGTCACTGTTTTGGAGCAAACACTAGCTTATAGATATCCTTAAAGTCCGCATGAACCGGCTGCTGCTGACATTTTTGTTTTTTTCATATTGTGATGCAGTTCCTGGAGAAACAGAATATTACACGAGAAAAAGGTGGGCGTGGCTTTTTTTTTACTGCGAGCTTATTGGATGTTGTAAAGTAGGCTTTTCATTCAGAAAGATCGGGAAAGGAGTTTTGGGAGAGTTATTACAACCTAACAGACTCCTCCTCCTCACCATTTCTGTTTGGTGTCATAGCCCTGTCAAAACTGACGGTTACAGGGGCGTGGCTAAGTATGATAGCCACGCCCAATACCTCAGACAGACGTAATATGAGAATTTTACTAAAAAAATAAACTGAAGCACATATTAGATTACATTTTTTGATTGATTTTCTGATAAAAAAATGTTCTTAATGACATACACAGATCACAAAACTAGCAATGTGAGCTAACCAAATCAATATCATTAGTTTTGATTTGATGTGTACTTCAAACTACTAAAACTAATGATACTAACATCTGAAAAAAAGTTACTTTTAACTAACCTACTTTATGCACATGAGAGAAAAAAAAAAGATCAGCACAGAGTGTTTTTAAGAGAAAAACTAAAGTTTAAAATGAAAACACATCCATTCTCTTTTAACACCTTTTGTCTCTTTTCCCTTTTTTTCTCACACTTTATTCCGAAGCAAAAACAAGGTCCCTTGGTGACATAAATCTATCGCTTGAACACTAGATATGATAGACCAAACGTGGAGCCATGTTGCTCTTTGTCTCCCGCTCCCCTCCATTTGGAGAGCCATGGCTGCAGGCCCACATTAAGCAGTGCGCTGGGGCTGGGTGACCTCTTCACCCTCTCAGACTCAAACAGATTGTTTGCTGTCAAGCCTAGACTCCAGGAAGGCTGCTTTCGTACAGAAGATGGCTGCTGAGTCCCGCAGCAGAGCCGGGGAAGGCAGAATGAATCCTCAAGCTGGACTGCACAGCAGATGTGATATTAACCTTTACACAAACTGATGGCAAACTTACGACAGCTGGCACACTTCCCCGCTACACATAATGTCTGCCATAGATTTTCTCTTCCCAAATGTCTCTGCGGATACAGAGGTGAGGAATTGGTTTTCTGCTGGAAAAACGTGGCAGGTACAATGAACTAAATTAATAAATGGTTGCAGTGTTTTGCCTCTTTTCTCTTCATAAATTATAACGGGTGTGTTTGTCTTAAACAAATGAGACAGGAGCATTGGACCAAATGCAATATAAAAGTCAAAAAGAAAACAAATTGAGAACATTACAACAACACCGATCAAGTGTGATTATTATAAGGTGACGTGACGAGGAAATGAAATGTCTTTTGAAATATAAGACATCAAAATAGATTTTATAATCCATGCAACCTCTGGAAATGACAAACTGTCAATATACAATTAAAATATATTGATTTGTCAATACGAACTATACCTTTTCAAAATAACAAAAAGCAGACCATTTAAGCAAAGTATAATTGCATATAATTGAAAAAAATTATGATGTACTGTATACTATGTACATTTTAATGTAGTTATTTTTACATATTACATATTTTAAATAAATTGAGTTATAATTAAAGTAAATTAAAGTTGTGGTAGCGTAAAAAAATGGGGAAAAAATATCAACATACAGTATGTTTTTTTTTTCTTTATTTCACCTTCGGAGAGATTTAGTATGTTAATAAATATGAATATGGCAATGTTTATGTGTTTGGTCTTTGATTATTGGTGCAGAGCAAGTGCTAAGACACTATATTCATACACTGCTGCTGCAAACATAGCATACATGAAATCCCCATAGCAGATCCATACACATGTGGAGTTGAGAAGGTATCCGAAAACAAGCTCCAGATTGCAAACACAAATGACACTGAGGTATTTACATGTTGAGAAGAAAGCTCACTGGCTGCTGAGGCAACAGAAACCAATCACCACCATGTAGTTGAGAGCATATTGTATAGGCCTTATCAGCCTGCATGCCCAGTAGTGTCAGGATTCTGCCACTTCGGTCTTGTTAATTCTTGTTTTGGTAGCAAAGTCCAGACACTAGTCCTGTCCTATCTTGTATATTGTGCTTGGCTCGAGTTTTCTCGGGTCGAGCACTCACTTTCTGTCATTGTATGTCTTTGTATGAGCGCCGTCTTGGCCGCGCTCGGGCCATGTGCGCTCCCGATTAATGCAGGCGCTCAAGGTCCAGCGTGGTCGGGATGCGTGCTCTCGTCCTCGCGTGTTTGTTCTGTCTGCAGTGTGCGGTTTCATTCTCAGAGTGTCAGTCTAGTTGGTTTCGGTTTCGGTTGACGCTGGAATGAAACATGCATGTGTGAGTGCATGGTAAGTGTTTTCATTTATCGTGTACTTGTGTCTTGTTCTGTTTGTGTTGTTGTTGTTAAAGCACGTGGCTTGGTGTTTACATTGTGGCCATGTGCTTTGGTGTCATGCTTCATGTGAACACACGTTTAATGAGTTATCTTATTGGCTGCGTGTTCTAGTCTCGTTTTATGTGAGCACATGGCTTGTGTTGTTTCTTTGTGTTGTTTCTTTCTGTCTATTGTCTAGTCCCACCCTCTTTGTTAACCCATTATTAGTTTATTCAGTTCACCTGTTTGTTTGTTAATTGTTTCTGCTTATAGTCTCTTCGTGTCTGCTGTTCTGTGCCAGTTCTTGCCCTGTCATGTCCAGTCTTGTCAAGCCCTGGTCTCTCTTGCCAGCCCAGTCAAGTTTGTTTTTGCCTTTTTGTTAATGTTTTCCCCATCAGTGTAGTTTGTTTTGCTGTTCATTTTATTTTATAACTAATAAAAACCCATCATTTTTCCCTGTACTTGAGTCCTCGCTCCTTTCCCCACCCCACCAAACGTGACAAATAGAGTTTTATAACAAATATTTCTAAACCATTTAGTTTCCAAGCTTTTGAGACAACTTATTAAAATCATAAAATGAAAACTGTGGTATTTTTTCCCACAAAACAACAACAACATCAACATGCTGACCATTTGTAGAAACAGCAAAATGACTAAATATTGATCAAACATACTCCACTGCATAATCCGGCCAATCATCAAAGATCTTGCCAGACCGAGAAAGTACTTAAAAGTTTGTAAAAGTGTGGGTGGAAACGGTCATGTAAATCTACACAGTTTTTGGCACAACAACTAACACCTACACATCTGACCATCAGGCTGTCAAAAGTTGACAGAAACCCTTGCCCCCCAAGTTCTGGCTTGTAAATGGATGCTGATGTTCTTCTGGCTTGTGAATGGATGGTGATGTTTTTATTTAATAGTGGCTAGAGAAGAGATAAAGCTCCTATGAAGAACAGCTGACAGGAGTCTCTCTCCATTACGACCCGTTCTGCGCACGTGGCCCTCTTCCCTAATGATCCGGGATTACTTAAATGATATGCACACCAGAGGATCCATTTATCATTTTGAGATGCAAACAAAGGCGATATATTAATCTAAGCACATCGTGACGTATAATTACCTATTCAAAGGGGTCTCGGAGATCAATAAAGCTTTTAGCCCTGTAAGGCCTTTGTATCCTTTTCAAAGTGAGAAAGCCTTCCAGAGATTATAAAGCAATTGTTTCCAGGTAGGATGAATTGCTGTGAGCTCAGACTGGAGGAGTCACAATTGATTAGTCCATTAGGAAAGCATAATTTAGCCGCTTGCTTTACAGCCCGTTTAGTGGTATTTATCTATTTATCATAGATGGCGATTGCACACTCTTTTTTTCCCCCCGCATCGGACCTCACTAAAGGAATCCCAGCAAAAAAAGTCCAGCAAATAATCTTTGAATTATTATCAGAATTTCCTGCGGAGTGTTTTCATTTGAAAATGCCACTGTGTTCCAGCATCCATTAGATAAATCGCTTCCAATTTCTCCCTGAGAGATTGGCAATAAATGAGAGCCGACATAGAGACATGCCTCAGCTGCAATCTCCAATATAATACAACACACGCAGCACCTTACAGAGTCTCGCTGCTAAAGATGAGACAGGAAAAACAAATGAAAAAAAAAAAAAAAACATAACAAAACCAGATCCTAAATGCTGGTTTATTTTCTTCTGGAATGACCCTTTCTTTTACGCAGCTGGCTGTCTAAAATCAATATTGGTTTACAAGGATTGGAACAAAAAACAGAGCACGGTAAAACAAGAAATCTAAGCAAACAAACACGGAGGTCTTTCTTTTTCACTTTAACCGAAACAGAACCCACAGCGAGCTTGCACGCCCTTCAGACGTTTGTTGGCGTTTCTTTGGAAGCTGTTGTTTTGTGAACATTAGTAACGCTCCTCTGACTGGTCCCGTGTGCATGTTCCAGAGCAAATACGTGCTGCATTAAAAGTCAGCACCTTTGTAAATTATCTCCGGTTTGATCTACAAGCACCACACGTGTGAATTAAAAACACTGGCGATAGTTAAGGTGGAAGTAATCGTGAAAGCTCTGGTGCAGATATCAAAACACGGCCAGTTGGTATTGCGCCACCACTGCATCCGAATCTTAATGTTGTTTTCTTTATTTAAACAGAATTAAGTTTTGCACCCGCTCAGCCACGGGGTGTTTACCAATCAGCCAGCGCTGAGCCGCTAACGTGCAGAACAGCGGCAGAGCAGGCGGAGAGATAATGCACTTTAAAGGCTTTGCCATCCGACGCTGACGACCTCAGCATGCGTACTGCATGCCTGCCTCCTCTGATTTACACAGCTATCACAGGAAACAAGACTTGCAAGGTCTATGTCTTTTAAGAGGGGAGAAAAAAATCAACCTTATGAAAAAGACACTTGCTTCAAACTTCCAACATGTTAACTAACTTTGTGCAAGTTTTCTTTGATATCTATTTGAAGTTGCAAATTATATCATAATGATGATGATCTTGCGCTGTCTTCATGATGGCACCGATCTGGACTTATTTACCAGCACATTAATCAGTTCATAAATGGGAAAAAACATAGTATTTATTCTACTTCTTTTTTCCACTTCAGCAAGCATAATGGAGAAAAGGAAATATTTATTAGTAATTTACACTTAATTAAAAACCATCTGCTAAGAGCTATTTTAAGTTTTCCTCTTTTAACGATGCCATGTAAAAAATTAAACGCCATTAAATTATGATTTAAGCTGCTGTCAGCCATAATGAAAATGATACACACATTTTGACATGAATACAAAATGAACTAAACATGCAATTGCTTCTTTTTTTTATTAAACAGTGGTTCAATAGAAATTGTAAATACTCTGTCTTTGTCTTTACACATATATACAATTCCTTGAATGCTATTATAATATAATAATGCTGTCAGTGCTAATAATAACAGAGCCTAAACTCAGAAATTCAATACATATAATTGACACTTGTGTACAACACCAAAATAATATATATATTATTATATAACAAATAACAAATTCAACTTACATACTGATTCTGTGTATTTATCTGTGGGAAACAAACTAAATACTTTTTCAGGGTCATAATTAACCTTTGCAAAAAAAAAAAAGATTTTGGACTGCTTACTTTTATTTCTCGAGTCATTAAAGAGCACTGCTTCTGAACACTGAACACTTGCTCACAGCTCCAATGTGTATGTACAGAATGCATTCATTAATCAGTTTTTTTCCACCTTAAAACAATGCTCAATATGACAGTCCTCCAGTGATGTTGAAATATTTAAGTGGCAGTTATTATTCCCAGACATTCAGTGCTAATCACATCAGCCTAATGGCCAGTGAAGGGAATACCGAATGAGAGCGAATATGTAATGACTGGCACGAAATCCGAGGCCGCGATAATTGACATGGACATGCAAGGAACATTATATTGGTCTCATTTTCAATGGTCATGTAATAGCAAGGTTCATTTCACGAGAGCCCGAATAATGTCCTGAAAATTACCAGCAATCCAACCACAAGGGTTTTCGTGAACGGCATGTTCAATTGATGCTCAATCGTCTTTGTGAATAACATGTTTAAAGATTCAGATATTTATTAGCTGTAGCTGGATGTCTAGGGGAAATAATCGGACAATAAAGACAACTTGATGGCACTTGCTGCTACAGACTATTATACTTCCAATAGAACCTCATTGGCTATGTTAACATATGCTTGTGTTTTACCTATGTTTACACACATTTTCATCAATCTGAATGAATTGAATCTGATCCCAGATCTGTTTACCTGTACTCTTATCACTCTAATCTGCTTTCAATATTCATTTATATGGGTTTTATATACATTTTGATTAGGTTGAACATAGATTTATCGTTGTTTTTTGTTAAGCAGGCTGCAGTGTCTGAAAATATAAACTTTACTTTTAATTTTAAAAGTCCATGTTGTCAATGCACATTAAT
>CAIGQW010055024.1:14379131-14391473 GCA_903798125.1 Danio choprae | reverse complement strand
AAAGAAAGAAAGAAAGAAAGAAAGAAAGAAAGAAAGAAAGAAAGAAAGAAAGAAAGAAAGAAAGAAAGAAAGAAAGAAAGAAAGAATGAATGAATGAAAGAAAGAAAATACAAAATAATAAAAACAAAAAAAACAAAACAAAACTCATTTCTGGCTAAATCCAATTAAAATCTGAAATGCATTCCAATGATACAAATACTCAGATGTTTAAAATTTAGAACAATTGTCAGATTTTTTTTCTCTTTATTTTGATATCATTGTATTCTTTATACAAGTACAGGGGAAAAGTAGAAGTACTGCCCATTATAGTAACAAGACTCTTTTCGAGATGAACTGGATTGTTATTCTGTAATACAGAGATACCCAAAATGAAAAGCATGACTCCTGTGCTTTGGACCACACTTTTTATGAGCTCCTGCTGTAGCAATAAAAATGACATATGTTCCTCTCTATAAGGTAATTATACATATGGCACCTCTATAACAGATCCAGGGTGGAAAGCATAAGGACAGAGAAACGCTAGATCATGGCAGATGTGTCACGATTACACCAAGACACTGATGCATGTCAGCCTTCCTTTTTATAGCACGGCATATAAAAAAAAATTATAATAAAAAGGTGAGGAAGGGAGGGAATTAGAAGGTATGATAAAATGAAAAGGAACAACATATTTCTTACTTAGAGATGTTGACTTGTCTCTAGTCCAAATATCTAAAACTTCTTAGTTCAATATGCATTTTCTATAGACAATTAAAAAGAAAATAGAAATGATGATTCAAAATTAAGGTAGTTTTTCCTCAAAACAAGCAAAACAGGGTTCCCACTTTCAAATGTCAAATTCCTTGACATTTAGCTGATTTTCATTGACTACAAAAAGGAAAACATCTTTAATCACATGTTGTTATGTCACATCTGTTTAGGACATGGTGCTAAATCTTGAAATAAAGCTGCACTGGAAGTTATAGAATTACCGCATTTATTTTAAGGGGCTTTTTAATCTTCTCGATTAGTTAATAACATTCATTCAAAATCGATTGATACAGAAAATTATGATTCTTTTACACCAATCTAAGACTTTATTGCATGACTAAATAGTAGTTGCAGAGCGAGGAAAAAAGTCAAAACTTAACAGTAATTAAATGGCAACCTAATTAGCTATATTTTCAAGTATGTATATGACCATTTATGCCACCTAATATTGGCTACACTTAAAAAAACTAAAATAATTATAACACAATAAAAAAACATCTTATAGAAAAAATACATTTTGATGAATGGAAAGTAAAATTTATAAGAAAAAAAAATCCCTGACATCCCATGACCTGGACAAAAATATATAAACATTCCATGATACATTCCATGAAATTCTATGATTTTTGTTTTACCCATGGAAACCCTGGCAAAAATACAAAATAAATAAATAAAAACAATTGTCAAGCTAATCTGTAAGCAAAATAATCTTATTATAGGTTTACTGGCAGATATTTGAGCTTTTTAAACCTTAATGAGTTTCTTTATTCTGTTAAACACATAATCAAATATTTTGAAGAATGTTAGAAACCATTGACTTGCATAGTGGGAAAAACAAATACTATGGAAGTTAATGGTTACCAGTTTTCACAGTTTGTCAAAATAAGATATTTAGTGTTTAACAAAGGAAAGAAACTCACAAAGGTTAGTGATAAGTGAAGAGTGAGTGAATGAAGACACACATTTATGAAAACAAAACATAATTTTTTACATATATATAAAATGCACATTTATTTAAGAACTTTTAGATATTTGGATTAGTATCAAGACAAAAACGTAAAAAAAAAAAAGTAAGAAACCATTATTATTATTATTATTATTATTCATTCATTCATTCATTTTCATTTCGGCTTAGTCCCTTTATTAATCTGGGGTCGCCACAGCGGAATGAACCGCCAACTTATCCAGCATATGTTTTACGCAGCGGATGCCCTTCCAGCTGCAACCCATCTCTGGGAAACATCCATACACACCCATTCACACTCATACACTACAGGCAATTTAGTCTACCCAATTCACCTGTACCGCATGTCTTTGGACTTGTGGGGGAAACCGGAGCACCCGGAGGAAACCCACGTCAACACAGGGAGAACATGCAAACTCCACACAGAAACGCCAACTGACCCAGCCGAGGCTCGAACCAGCGACTTCTTGCTGTGAGGCGAACGTGCTACCCACTGCGCCACTGTGAGGCCCATTATTATTATTATTATTATTATTTATTTTTTTATTATTATTATTATTTGCAGTGGGTCAGGTGAGACAGAAAAACAGCCAGAGAGACAGACATATGAAGACGATGTGCTAAAGAGCCTATCAGTGCATGACTGCAGCGCCGCTCAGTATATTGGAGTGAGATTTTTGTGGGCCCAGCTATTGACAAACACAGGGTTTGCTCTGTCAACGGCTCAGAGCCATGGAGATAATTGTGTTATTTCTGTAATCCTAAGGAGCAGCAGGCACGGCAGCTTGGAGCGGCCCCAAACCAACATTAATGCAGTACGTGTGTGACTGGTATTCCAGGGACTGGCATCCTTTGAGGCCCGCTTCAAGAGAGAGTGCTTCTCCCTGAGTGACATAATGTGTCAGCATAATCCTCGGCCCAACCATTGTCACAGTCAACTACCAACTAACTAAATTAGTGCGCAATCAGGGCCGTAGCTCTGGGACCCACCGGGTGAAGAGAGAGGGAGAAAGAGATGTGCGTAATACTCAGGTGAAAACAAAGAGAGAAGAAGACTAGGTTTTGGCAGATTGCTTGTGGGAGTAGGAGCGCACCTCAGCGCTAATCATCACAACTCTGCTATTTATTTAAGCCCAAGATGGAGGTCTCCGAGGAAATCTCATACAAACAAGACTCTCCCAAGAAATCTGCATATGTGAAGGAGCTATCAAAGCAGGAGCATCTCCTAAGCAGGTGGATTTGCTGCTGGCTACAGGCCCTCTGCTGTAGTTTCAATAGCGCTGTATAAGGGATTGGACGTGATGGTGATTGTACTGAGCATACTCAGAGAATTGGATCTTCTCAAAGTTTGAGTTATTTATTTGTGATTTTTTTTACAGCTAAAAGTGCAGGTGTGCTCAGAAGGACTTGATAACAAGTAATTAATTTTGTGTGAGGAGCTTAACACCTTGACAGGTGACAGGACTTGCAGTTCCAAAAAGTAATTCATTATATAACTAATTAAATACATTTCATAAGCTGATCGCAGCACTGTGAACTTGGTGTTTGTTTTTCTTTGCTTTCTTGCTGGTGTGTCAAATGTCTTGACAATAGTTATGCTTCCAAATACAGATTTTTTATACTCATTTTGGAATATCATATTACAAATGCTTAATGTAAACGTACATTTTGAAAATGCTTATAAAACGTATGCACAAAACTTCTTCTCAAAAATTCTTATAAGATAGAAAATGTGCATAAACTACGGTGGAAACACATTTACAGAATAAATTCCAGCCTGTGTATCAAAAAAATCAACAACAGATTATGTTAAAACAAAAATGAGCATGGTGAGACAGCATTTACGGACAAACCAGTAGACCAAGCACACTGTAAAATATCTGAAATGCTGTTTTGGTCATTCTAAAATCCCATAGCCAAAGTTCATCATCAAATTGGTTTGGTACCTCCCAGAACTGTCTAAGAGCGGTCCCTGCCTCCAAAAGCCACCATGCATTCATTGTTTCATCTTTGTCTTCTGACACTCAAGTAATTTATTATATAAGAAATAAGGCCCGCAGTGGCTTCTCCTAAGGCAGCAAATTTCATTCTTCTTTTTGATAGTTGGTGCCAGTTTATTTGAAAGTGATGATTTTGTTCTCTTTGGAAACGGTGCTTTATTTGCAAATGTTTTATGCAATATTCCAATTCGCATCCTTGGATGAAAACATAGCTAATGATGACATCAACATCGTAGGGATTTGCTACATTAAACTGAAAATACATTCTGGATTCCTAATCTTACAATTGTGTTTTTAAACAATATGACACAGACATTCAGACAGACAGACAGACAGACAGACAGACAGATAGAAAGACACACTGGTAAAAAAAAACAGCAACACTTTGAACCAACTTAAAAAAAGTACTGTAATTTGTTATAGCTATTTTTTCTGTGTTTTTTAGTATACATTTTACTTTAAGTATAAGCATATTGTATATTATAAGTATATTTATACTTAAATTTTAAGTCTAATTTAACTTTGTTTAAAATTGTATTCAATCTAAATCAAAAATATTTATTGTGGTCATGAAAAAAAATGACAATCACACAAAGAAAACATATTGTTAAATATATATATACTTCAGTACAAAGTATAAAACAATCTTTTTTTTTTACATTAGATCAAAGTATAACATTGCTTTGGACCAACCTAAAAAAAAATTATTTATAAATTATCCTCAAATTATAGTTTTGAAAAAGTATGTTAATGTTAATCAAAATATTTTTTCTAACTAAGGGGAAAAATACATTGACTCAAAGGTATAATATAGTTTTTATAGATGTTGAATTAATTGAACTACTTTGGTTCAACTTAAAATCAAAATCCAAGTAAAGTTACATTGGAGTAAACTATAATAAATACATGTAATAGTATGCTAAACTATAGCTAGTTATTTAATATTCAATAATGATATTCAATATTCAATAACTATCTGCTGGCGCTTTTGCTATGGATATACAAAATGTCACACAAAAAGGTAATCAAACTCACATTTGAAATACATAAAAGGTTGCTCACACCTTTTGGCTCTTATTGAATAGGTAATTCCGGACCAACATATTTGACTGATACTCCAAGGCTTATAGAAGACCTTTTCTACCAGATGCCGAACTTGCCATCTTTGGCTCAAACTACATCAAACAATGCAAGAGTCTTTAATGCAGAGCATGGTCGAGGCTAAAAGACCAGTGCTTAAAAATTGGAAATCACCTTTACCCCTTCACTCCAGATCTGGATTTCCGACATAATATCTGTTATTCAGATGGAGAGAATCAGATTTTTAAGAACAAGCTCCATAAGAAACTTTTTGGCTACTTTGGGTCAATTTCTTGAGAGAAAGAGATATGCGTACTCAGGTGAAAACAAGGAGAAAAGAAGACTAGGTTTTGGTTTTATTTTATTTGACAAATCTATATCTCAAGAGTAATCCAGTGACCCCTCTCTATACCCTCTCTAGTTTTAATTGTATGTTTTATGACTATGATACATTTTTTAATATATATATTTTTTGCTTTAAGACAAATTGAATAAACCAGGTTAAAATCAGAAAGCATGATGTTTCACCTAACCCAATATAAAAATGTACTTTGAATGAAAGACAGTAGTTTGACTTTTTTCAGTGTAGATCATCATTCGTTCATGTGCTCTGAAGGCCTCGTGGAGCAGCAGGTATTTTTGCACTCCAAAGAGTCAAAAGTGCACTCAGTGTGTGTTTGACTGAAATCGCTTCAATCTTAGAAACTTGAAGACAAGAGAAAATAAAATACCAGGAAACGGGGCTCCCGGAGGATCTTAATATTTTAGGGGAAGGGCTGCAGGTGAGGGAACAGCTTTCAGCCATATTGTGGAGCTCAAGATACCCCCACCACCCCCTCAGGCGCATTGTCACACCCTTCCACCAGCTGGCTCTCCCACCTGGGTAGCCCACGCTCTCAGCAGGATGTTCTCAACACATCCTCAGGCTCTTCAGCTGTTTGAGATCCACAGCCCGCCAGGCCTGTGCCTCCTCGGTCTGAGCAGTGATGGATTAATGAGAAACAGACTCAAGCTCAGCCCATCATCATGCTTGGTGTAAAAGGCCAGTTTTGGGAGGCTTTGTTTTATATCTGCAGCATGCTTGATAATTCAATTACACTCCACCCTACAGGTTTCCAAGCTTTCATCTGCTGGGTTTCAATGATTTGTAGTGTTACAGGAAGTGAGAACTTGCAGAACAGCATGACTAGAGTTGAGAAGGGCACGTCACTGATTTTAATACACATCATTAGTCCACAATTATAACATCCTGTCCAGCACTGATGATGGGAACGTACTGTAAGACATGCTTTTCTTACTTAATGAGTTGTTGTCTTGTTTTTAGTCCAGATAATAAGTAAAAAATATCTGAATCAGAATCAGAAAGAGCTTTATTGCCAGGTATGTTTACACATAAGAGGACATTGCCTCAGATTCCAACACAATTATATAGAAAGACACAAATAACAAAGGAATAAAAAAGAAAAACAATTAAAAAACATAAAAAATAAGAATATACATTTATGACAAATGTATGTACAGTATATTAATATATACAATATTGTATGTAAAGCTATGTATTTTATGTGCAAATTAAATGTTAACTATGTGTGTTTATACAAATAAATAGGTCGAGTGTGTGCATAAATAGTGTTTGATCCTCAATTATGATCAAAAAGTTTTATATCAAGAAACATTGTCTAGACAAGTAAAATGTATTGTTTTATTTTCAAAAATTCATGAATTCATTCATTCTTCCTTTGGCTTAGTCTCTTTATTTATCAGGGGTCGCCAAAGCGGAATGAACAGTGAACTATTCCGGCATATGTTTTACACAGCGGATGCCCTTCCAGCCACAACTTAGTACTGGGAAACACCCAGACACACTCATTCACACACACACACACTCATACACTACGAACAATATAGTTTATTCAATTCACCTATAGTGCATGTCTTTGAACTGTGGGGGTAACCAGAGCACCCGGAGGAAACCCACGCGATCACGGGAAGAACATGCAAACTCCACACAGAAATGCCAACTGACCAGCCAGGGTTCGAACCAGTGACCTTCTTGCTTCTTGCTATTGTTTTTATAAATATTAAATTAAAATTAAGTGAGTTTTTCCCTAAAATAAGAGAAATAATCTGCATGTGGGGTTAGTAAAATTTACTTATTTCAAACCGAAAAAAGAAATAAAATTGTACTTACTCACTGGCAGATTATTTAACTTGTTTTAAGGAAAAAAATTGCTTATTATTTATGAAAATAAAACAATATGTTTTACTTGTCTAGAAAATGCTTCTTGATTTAAGAATTTATAGCTATTTGGATTAGAAACAAGACAAAAACTCCAAATAAGAAAAGCTTTTTTTTCAGTGCGGGAGTAGTGCAAAAAAAAAAAGGAAGAAGCCAAAATTCCTAACAGCCAAGTGAGCTAAGCCTCTTGAGCTACCCACAAGAATATGCTTAGTGTACTGAGACAAGCAAACATTTCTCAAAACAGGACGTGTTCACCACCTCTCCAAGTGGCTTAAAATGTTCCTCAATTAGCTGAAATTTTATTTGTCAAAAATTCATTTTCGGGCGTATATGTGAGCCTTTTAGAAAGGTATTAAAGATAATCAAAAAGTAAAAACAACATTATTTTTGATAAGTGATTTTCTTTTGGTCTCTTATATAGTTTAGCTGATGCTGAGTAAATGATTGAACTCTTATTAGCTAATAAAGGATACAAATGCAATCATCTCTGCAAATGAATAACAGCAAGTAACACAATTCTACATTAAGCAGTTCTCTAAAATGTTGTAATGAAATGCTGGGGAAATTTATTTGAATGTGGATGAAACCTCCAAATTATCCCTTGCAGAATTACAAGTACAGAAGTGCGCATAGAGAAACCAATACAGATGGCTCGTTAAGATTTTATGGATAACCACATTTACACAAAGAAATTAAAGTTGATTCAAGTCATGTTGAGTACACGCAGGACATAAATAACACGAATGAATACAGCGAAATGCTATAAATAAACGAACAAGCAGGCCAGCTATCGATGAAGGAGAAGAAGAAGCCAGGTGGTTTTTGTTATAAACCGACCGTGAAGGACTGATTATGTCTGGGGCGTTTTCAGCGCAGTAAAAACAGCAGTATTTCAGAGTGATGCTTCAGTAATGTGATCCATTAGAAGGAAAACCAAAAGTCCAGAGTTATTCAGAGGGATGCCGGCTTCGAAATGTTAGCAAAACATTTGCCGTACATGATTGCTCCTTCCAACGTAATCACATGCATGTGTGTTGAGTCCACAGACATTGTTATACGTAGAGATGAGAGAGAACAGCTCTTGGCGGCAGCGAGAGGTGAAACGCAATATCAATAATAGAACTTACAATAAGAAAAGCAATAAAAAAACTCAAGTTCACACAAGCCCTTTCTGTGATTTTTGGACAGAGGGCTGCCCATGGGAGCTCCTCATTGCGAAAGTTTGGGCGTAGAGATTGTTTACTGGACTTGAATCCTTCTGCTGGGAGCCGTCCATGTGATATCTCCCCCCAGGCAGCAAAAGCCTTGAGCATTAGCAAGCTAAACACTACCACATGTTCGCTTCCGGACTGAAATGATTCACCCAAGAGCAGCCGCAGAGATATAAAGTTAGCGATGGTGAGCAGACGACTGAAAACACTGATGACAGGTCCTCTTAAAACGTGTTCAATACGCCGGCAACGCATCAGACAATGAGGAGTCTGACTGTCCACCGGGAAAGTGCGTTGTCGGAATGCGCAATCTGTCTGGAATAATCTGACTCATCTACCTCCGCAAAACTGACTGTCCAAACTTGAACAATGCCAATCAATACGAGGCAGACTCTTTCAGGAATTACATAAAGTCTGGGTAAAAGAAACAAAACAAAACATCTTTTTTTAACAGAAAAGTTAACACTGCAAAAATGATGTATCTAGTCAAGAGTTACTTCTTAAATAATACATCTTATTTCTAGCCCAAAACTCATACTAATCTTGTTTTAAGGATAAAATAGTATGCAAGATCAGATTGTGTAAGATTATTGTGGCTGTTTTAAGATATTATTTATTTCTTAGTTAGAAAGCTTAAAGTTAAAAAGCTTAATTACAACATCATTTAAGACCTGGCTGGCATTTTTAAGATGTTATTTTATCTGTAATAACTTGTTTTAAGTTTGCCCATTAAAACATGCTCAATGACACTTATACTTGTTCTTTAAAGACAAAAGGCATTTCATTTTGTTTTGATCGAATACGCTTCAACATACTTTGAGAAGCAACAAGTAAGAATTTCGCATAACTATTGTCAAGTGTTAATTTGAATAAAAAATAAAATGTATGTGTGATCATGACTTAATTCATATAATATTTTTGTTTTAAGTTTAAATGCTTTGTCTCATTTTAAGGCAGAATATACAATGACGATTCTTAAATTAAGAGGAATTCTCCTGTTTAGTAACTCTAGATTTAAGACCTTTTCACACAAATAAGAAAAGCTGTGTAAAAAGCAATTAACAAGCTAGTGTTGATGTAATTATACTAAATACAATGCTTGGAATAAGTGTTATAATACCTATTTTTAGACATCATTCCTTACTAAATCTAATCTAAGTTTTCTTGTTTAATGTATAATTATCTTACTGCACTTTCAGATCATTTGACTTGGTTCTATAGTCTGTATCTTCTTAAACCATTCATTTATTTATAATATTCATTCATTCATTCATTTTCATTTCGGCTTAGTCCCTTTATTAATCTGGGGTCGCCACAGCGGAATGAACCGCCAACTTATCCAGCATATGTTTTACGCAGCGGATGCCCTTCCAGCTGCAACCCATCTCTGGGAAACATCCATACACACCCCTTCACACTCATACACTACGGACAATTTAGCTTACCCAATTCACCTGTACCGCATGTCTTTGGACTTGTGGGGGAAACCGGAGCACCCGGAGGAAACCCACGCCAACACAGGGAGAACATGCAAACTCCACACAGAAACGCCAACTGGCGAGGCTCGAACCAGCGACCAGCGACCTTCTTGCTGTGAGGCGAACGTGCTACCCACTGCGCCACTGTGAGGCCCCTTATTTATAATATTATATGGTTATTTTTTTGCAGTAGAAATTCTGTTTTCCAAAACTATTAGGAACACATAAAGATACTATTTTTGGCCACAAAGGGCAGTCAGTATATAGGCTCCAAAACCCGAATCCCACTGACTAATCAAAACACAATCTTTCAGTCATGAAAGTTTTGAAAAGATTTCAGGGTGAGTAAATGATGACAAAAGTTCCACATCCTCAGCCAGATCTACAAGGCATCCCAAACACACAATTGCGGTTTGAAAACACCATTATACTGGAGAATTACATCTATTTCTGCCAGTGACTAAGGCAAAAAAAGTGGTTTCTTTCTCAACCCCCCAAACAATTTATTGCCTGGATATAAGCCCACCGCACCATTCCCACCATCTAGCCTCTTGAATGCATGCTCATACTCTCCCAAAAAAAAAAGAAATCCTTCAGGGACAAACCTGAAACGGTTTCTTTTTCTTTCATCCAACTGAACCTGCATTGATCGGATAAGGGCGATCGATAAGGCAAAAAACGCACACAAATTGAATCTGAGTGCAGCATAACGAAGATTCTTGCAGCAAGTGTTTTAAATTTAGGGTGGAGATTTTGCACAAGAACAGCTGAGTGCGTTTTGATGATGTGCTTTGTAAAATCAGCATCCAGAGCTATTCGTTTTTATTAGCAAGGTGATTTGACCTGCTCTTTACTCAAGCACCTGAGAGTTTGTTGATGTCAAAATGCTCTGTGGGCCATAAATACAAGGGACGCTGTCTGAATGAGTGTAATTCAGCCTCTTTCTGATGTCAGGTTATTAGGCGGCAGCTTTCCTATAATGACTTACCCCTTTTTTCCCTCTTGACCTTCACGAAGCTGTCTCGCCTGAAGGTGAATAGCATAGAAAAAAAAAAAAACAGCTGGGGGAGAGGGCCGTGCTCTCCCATCCATGCAATTATCATCATCTTTAACGATAACAAGGGAAAAGGGGAAAGTTAGCGCTAATGATAATTGCGATGGGCCGGCAGGTAGGGCTTGATTCCCTCAGAGGACGATGTGATATGCCTGAGAGACTTTCAAAGCATGACCAGGTGCAGGGGTCGCTAATACACTCCCGAATCTCACCCTGGGTTCTCCCGGTAGCCTGTGGAGACTAAGTGGAGAAGAGGCTAGAAAGGTCACAGCCTGACCCAATAACAACTGTCTCTCTAACCGTTTCATTACGAGTGAGAGAGACACAGAGACTGAGAAACTAACAGCTGGATTTGGACTAAGAACTCAGGAGGTTAGCCAAGCCCTGTTCCTCCTCCTCATGTCAGAAAAACTTGTTTACACAAAACCTCTGTGGTTGTGGGAAACACACTCTCCGAGCAAAAATGCTGTCACAAAGCATCCAATTGGATTTAGGGCCAAATGACAAAGCAATGCTGTAGCCTCCACTTAATTATCCAAAGTGGGACTTGCTCAAGCATGGCTTCTTTCATTGGTATGGAGCTCACTTCGCATGCATTCATTCATACGATAATCTGACAGAGCAGCATTAACCGCTCTCTCTTATAGCGGAGAGCCAAGCCGATAATAGGTTATCTCTCCTATTAAATGTGCACGATCACATTCATGTGAAATGAAAACAGCCATCTATGAAAGACGATGGGTAGTACTGACATTACTTCTTATCGCAAGGTCATTTGTATGAATCCATATCACCTGGATTCCACAAAGAGGAAGCACTGAATTAATGAGCAAAGTAAATGCATCATGCGTCTCGGCGAATGGGTTGTAAGTCTAAGCTGCGGTCTTACAGTACCAAGACTCAACCGTGTCTTTAATTTCTAGCTAGACAGCTTAAAAGCGCAAAGAGTGTGGGAAGAGTCTTTCCTCGGGGCTGCTAACTGGCCGCACAGGGCTTTACCACCATGCCCTTCGGATTCAGACATTCATCCAATGAGCTATGAGAAAAGATGGTTGGTTTAAGGGCTGGTTTGACCAATTACATTTAAACCACTAAACTAACTTTCATTCTGGACTGAAAGCACATCCCTGAGGCATATGGCCAACAAATTGCCCATTTCTGGTGTCTAGAAAGAATCTATTACCTAACACAACAATAGTCCATCTTGTAGTACTGTTTTACTGCGTGAACTCTGACTGACCTTTCCGAGTGTATTTCGAAAGCATATAGATTTGTTATTTTAAAAAGGGCAGAAACACTACACTTTACATTCACATGCAAGCAAATGTGGCAGACATGAAATGCAAGCCCATGCAAATTGAATGCTAAAGTTATAAATTGGTGAACTCTGACCAACAAATCCATACTTTGAGATTAAGTGTATTCTCACTAGCCTATTCATAAAATGAATTACAGTAAAAAGAACACTACATGTGCAGAATAGTATTGCTGAAGTAGATTGCATAGTATGTTTAATATTGTGGATGTATTGTATTTTTATGTTATGCTATGTTAAAACATTCT
>CAIGQW010055024.1:14351404-14365522 GCA_903798125.1 Danio choprae | reverse complement strand
TATTATGTCAAAACAAACTTTTATTATGAATGTGATTAATCGTGATTAATCTTTGCCCAGCATTTATATGTATGATATATCAATCCAATATTTTAACAACTACATGTCCAAATAAATGTGGTTTTAATTTGTATATACATTTAAATTTCATAAAGGTTGTTTCAAAATGAAAGGAAATACTACTACTACTACTACTACTACTACTACTAATAATAATAATACATAATATTTTTTATATAAACTTAAGACACCAAATAGCTTTTCCTACATTTTAATTTAATTCTTTTTACATATTAAATATTTCATTTATTCATACATGTTTTACACATTCTATAACGTTTTGTTATATCTTATATTTCAGTTATATGTATATAATTACATATAATTAGTCATCAATTCAGTCTGATCTTCTTAAAGAAAATAATCGGAGAGAGCAGCGAGTTGCCTGACACATTCCAGGTACAGCAGAGATGATGTTAAAAAGAAAATGGATTACCATTACTCTTTTATTATTAATAGCAGTGGGTGCAGAGCAGGTCAGCTCTAGTCTGGCTGTCTGGAAGTATAGTGTTCAGACCAGCCCTGCTGCCCTGACGGGTCTTATCTGGACCTGCAGCTCTGGCCGTGTGGGCGACTCGCCCTAAAGATGCTGCTGCGTGTGGAACTATAAGAGCAAAGTGGTAATGATATTTGTCAGGAAAGGCCTAAGCGAACAAAACCACCACAGCAACATCAAACAGAGCCAAAACAGAAGGAGTCTTTAATCTCCCTCAGCCAGTTCTGGCAAATCCTTACACTGGCTCACATGGGCACTTCATGGGGCTTGAAAGACAGCTTATGTTGAAACAGAATCGGTAATGGAATACAGTGCAAATTCATACTTCACCCCACTCCCACTGTTAATTCTTAAAAGCTACAGAGAGCGTGAAGACGAGGAGAGGAAAATGTGGAAATGTAAACAGTTCTAACTGCATAACACACACAAAAAAGTGTATATACTGTGTGACCATTGTTACATTATAACCAATCACAGGTGAAGCAAATATAGTTGATCATCTACTAACATAGCCACATATTAAAGTTTTTTAAATGTTAGTATAATTATGTTAGTCTTAAGGGCCGTTCACCTTTCCAGTGTGCTACTTTTCCATTGTTTTTCAATGTAAACTTGATGGATGTGTGTGATCGTTATGCTCACGTCTTTTGAGATGCTGTGCATGTGACTGCTGCATTTTTTAGATGCTGAGATTTTGTTGAGATTTGAAGCTTTTACATGCAGCGCAGCTCATCAGTGTCAGTATCACAGCAGAGGACCAATCAGAAGAGCTCGGAGCCGAGGCAAGGGTTGCCTTCTGTGAAATTGTTTTTTTTTTTTACTAATATCTCCCAAGTGCTGTTTAACAGAGAGATATTAACACATTTTCAAACATAATAGTATAATAACTATATTTTCTAATAACTGATTTATTTGTCTTTGCCAAGATGACAGTACATAATTTTTTACCAGCTATTTTACAAAATACTAGTATTCAGCTTTAAGTGCAACTTAAGGGGGCTGACAACAATTTAAGTTGATAAAAATACATCTGATTTTATTCCAGTCAAACTAAAAGAATTGAAAAATAGAAAATGATAGAAAAACAAGAAGAAGAAAGAAGAAAGAAAATAATAAAAGGAAATACTGTACAAAAAAGTATTGTTCTGTTAATCTTGGGAAATATAAAACAAATATTAAAATTTCATAGGAAGCTAATATGTTTGCCTTCAACAGTCTAAGAGTATAAATACAATTATCAATAATAATAATAATAATAATGCTGTATTGTTTGAATATATTAAATTATATGAAGCGATATAATTTATGTTATTAAAACATTGAGAATTATAAATGGAATTTAAGTGCAAATATTTTAAAAACGTTTTAAATAAATAAAGTGATCATTCTGAACATCTTACAGTACCTCAAATAGCATCCAGCTTCAAACCTGAGTGAGCAGCCAGTCTTCATTTCCACAAGGTAAGTAATTTCACACAGCATTTACTGAGATTCATCCAGGTTAGCCGTCTGTTAAGCACTCATGCCTTCCCTCCTGCCCACAATCACGCGCTCCTACTGGGACTTCAAACAGTCTCTCGGCCCCTCACTGATCTTTTTTTTTTTGTTGTTGAAAATTCGGAGACCAGGGCAAACTGTTAGCATTCCACTCAATATGCCAATGTGCCAACTTGCCATATTGCATATTACAGATATCCACACATTTTAAGCAATGTACTGGCTTTCCATTTTCCAAAGCTTAAGTATTACACTTTCAAAGTAGGCCATCAGTATAAGACAGAACTCTTCTCCTGACTGTCAATTTCCACCTGACGAGAGCGATGAGCATCAGTCAACCTTTTTCCCTGGCGCTTCAGGCTAAGGTCTACATCATGGCACAAGGACTTAAAACACATGTAATTTCTGAACATTCCCCGTTCGGATCCAAATCCCAGCCCAAATTAGCCACGTGACCCTTCTAGACTGTGCTTGAGACATATGATTTATGTTTAGCCTCTGTGTTATTGAGCTAATTCAATATCCGAGCTGTCCATTGTGCCATGCTTTTTTTTTTTTTACATTGTGCATTCAAGGTTTCAGGCTGTAACCTTCCTATGGAGACTCAATTGTTACCTGCATCAGGGTTCGTGTGACTTGAGGCTCTCATTTAATGTGTTTCCCAGTAAACTTAAAAAGAAACAAAGGAGGGGGAAAACCCAGACACCTTGCTTTCTCCTCATTACAGTCAAGGACAAGGTATGAGATGCCACAAAAATGTCCTCAGGCATTTTCTTGCACATTAATAACTAAATCTAGTCATACAAACTATATACAGCACAACCAAATTAGGTGTCAAGATGAAGCCGCACTGACTGGCTCACTGTGATACTGTACTCTATAGTGCTCTAGAATTGATGAGATTATGATAATGAAGCATTCAACAATCAGCAGAGGATTTAGTCTGAGCTGAATTGCACGAGAAGCCATTTCTCTTCCATAAGAACTGATAATTTGATCAGCCGTCGCATCATAATGTGCGCCTGTTACAAAAGTGTCCCTTTGGTATAGCATGCAAACCATGTCATTATGATTATGAAGGATTTATTTATTTATTTTTTGTATGAAGCAGTGTTATTTTAATGTGACTGAGTAAACTGTATTTTTGATAATAATTTGTGATAATTATTATAATCATTTTTGATAATGTATTGATTTTGAAGTTTATTTTAGGCAAGATAAAAATATATATAAAATTAAATTAATTAAATATAATAAAAATATATAATATAATAAAAATAATATCACTTAAAAAATAATCAAAAATTGTATCTATATAGGGGCGACATGGTGGCTCAGTGGTTAGCACTGTCGCCTCACAGCAAGAAGGTCGCTGGTTCGAGCCCCAGCTGGATCAGTTGGCATTTCTGTGTGCAGTCTGCATGTTCTCCCCATGTTTCCTCTGGGTGCTCCGGTTTCCCCCACAGTCAAAAGACAAGTGGCATAGGTGAATTGAATAAACTAAATTGGCCGTGGTGTATGAGTGTAAGCAAGTGTGTATGGATGTTTCCCAGTGATGGGTTACAGCTGGAAGGGCATTCGCTGTGTAAAACATATGCTGGATAAGTTGGCGGTTCATTCGGCTGTGGCGACCTCTGATGAATAAAGGGACCAAGCCGAAGGAAATTGAATGAATGAATGTATCTATATAGCTTTTATTCATATTATTTTATAAGGAGAGAAAAGTTTCCTTGACAACTATAGTTGGAATTTAAGCTTATATTTAGTTAATGTGTAAATATCAACAATTTTATTTGCAATATTTTATTTATTTTCCCCCACTAATGACCTTGCTTTGAAATGCCAAAACACATTTTAATGCTACAATTAATTTGACATGCTCAGCTCTTTTTAAAACTATGAGAATCGATGACCGTGCTATTTACTTTAATTAAACAAGCCAACATTTTATTTTAAAGGAGCCCCGGATATTGAGGAAAAATATGTTCAGATGTCATTCCTCCCTAAAGGAATGTTATTCTAAGCTGATTACTTAAAGGTCTCCAGATCTGTGTAATAATTCACACTTTAAAGTTCTCACAGTAATGAAAGTAGTTCAGAGTTTGGCTTAGAAACATCTCCATGTGCTGTTAACAGGGCTGAATTAGTCAAAGTGAGTCTGCCTTATTTTGCCAGGCATTGCAATATGTTTGGCACTATGAGGCATGTTACACAGGAGAAAAATTCAATAGCAATGCAATTGTGAGTTAATAGGAATGAGCATGGGCATAGTTTCAGTCCAGTCCACTTTAGATTATGCAGTTAAAGCACAGTAATTACAAACACTGGGCACAGTAACAGCTGCTGTCTGCTCCCCAGGAAAGAGGATAGCACGGCTCCCTATAGGACCATCCAGAGGTCCACACAAACATGTTTCATAACTTACAATTCCCTCATGTCACAGTGAATAAATCTGTGTTGCACAAGCCAGCTGTATGAGACATCTTGTGTATGTGTAATGTAATCCAGCCAGCATCTACGAAAACTTTCCGGAGCAGCAATAAACAGTCCAAAACTTCTAGGAATATAAAAGTGGATGAAATTATTCCAATAGGTACACTTAAAGGCCAGTTTATTAAGTATGCCTTGATAGTACTGGGTTGGACTCTGTAATTTAATATATTTTTTGTCAAAGATTCAACAAGATGCTATAGTCAGTTCTCAAATTGGCAATTTCAACTGAGTGGTATGGTTTAGTTTGGTTTGGTTTGGTATGGTATGCATTTATTTCTGTTTCCACTGTCAAAGGTACTACAATAGCAAGTCGGTCTGTACCACTTTTTTTAGGGTTTCAAGCACAACTGTTTGGTACCAAAGAGGTGAAGCTAGAATCACTACTGAATGCTATTGGTTTACAGAGAATCGTCACTTGTGTTTACAATAAAGCAAGAAGCAACACATAAAGTGGGATTTTAAAATACACAAACAAAACATCACAATGTTATAATACAATGATGGCGATCAGCAACAAACCATGAAACCATCTAAAAACAAGACACTATTTTTTACTTGTAAATAAAATGTTTCTTGATTTAAGAATGTTTAGATATTTAGAGTAGAAACAAGACAAAAACTCTATGCAAGAAAAGCTTTTTATTTTTTTATTTGAAGTGTAACAACCAAGTCGCTTAAATCACCTTTCTTTTTCATTCTGATGCTTAGTTTGAACTTCAATAGATTGTCTTGACAACCTCAACTTTAAACTACTGCCATATTATTGGCTGATTAGATATTTGCATTAACGAGCAGTTGGAGGTGCACCAAATGAAGTGGCAAGCTATCCAATCAAAACACAGCACTGCAAAACTGCAGCAGAACATGAGTATGCCAGCGAACAAACAAGTGGCGCTTTCTGACACCCTGAAGAAATCGTGCACAACAGGAGAACGTTGAGAACGCTTGCTTATACAGACAAGCAAAGCACGGAGCACAAAGCATCTGTTTAAATGGTCAAATCTTCTTCACGTCAATCCAGCTTAAGCTATTACAGTGTGTCGTGGCGAATGTATCATCATTGCCACCCAGCAGCTGCAGTCCCACAGTGAAGATCATTGTATATCTCTTTAACACTCTTTTTACTTCCTTCCCTGCCTGCCTCAGACGGCCTCTCCTTTCCATTCTTCACACAAAGGCCAAGCGCTTTCCATTTAGAATGTCAGAAAAAATGGCACATAGCTGTCAACATATGCAGCATCACGCATGTCTTAGAACGAGCTACCAAATGCCACCTTCTGATGGCTGGGAAATAAAAACACATAACAATTATGGAGAGAGAGCGAAGCACCGAGTGCATATTTGTGTTTATGTGCCTGGACCCTAGAAATGAAAATAGTGAGCACTTTACTGAAATGACAACAAATCACCCCTCATTCCCATGCAACGCATCGGCTCTCGGGGAAAATGACACAATGCTTAGAGATCCAAAGGACGCTCAGCTGCTTACTCGAGTTACTTGAGATGTAATCAGTGCTCAAGACGTATGAAAACGTTTGCAAACCCCAGGGTGTCGTCGGCAATCTTCCCAAAAGGAGGAGGCAAAGAACACAGATCTCACAGTGTCTCACCTCATTTCAATACTACAACACCTCCTTCAAAGAAGCACTGTGAAATTCCAACTGTAAATTACTGTGAATACTTTGTGAAGAAAAAAACTAATCTTAAAGCAATTGTTTTTTTTTTTTTTGGTGGTCCAGCTCCTATTAATCTTTTCATAAAGAGAATAGATTAGCATTGTTATTTTTATTACTATCATTATGGTCTAGAAAAGAAAAGAAAAAAAAAGTCAGAATGACATAATGGAGAACAAATAATGTACACTGTAATTTCTGGCTTGGACTACACTTCGACTTAAATTATCTTTCCAAAAAATAACTATTTTAATTTTTTTTTACATTTAGTTTTTTTTTTAGATCATAATACACATAGCCATTTACCTCTATTTAGTGAAGCATGTTATATTGGTGGTTATTTTAGCTTATTCTTAAAGTTATTATTTTAGGTCCAAATAAATGATGGTTAATAACAGATTATTTCCACTGTTTAAACCACTTCAGTTTCAAAAGAATGTATGCCAAGACATCAGCAGTATGAGTTTTTCACCATGAATAAAGATACATGCAATTTGCTAATTATTTTGGGGGGAAAAGATTTAATCTTGATGTTTTTTTCCATATTTCTCTATTTTCTGCACCATGTATTCTGTATTTTTTGTGAATTTTGTTATTGTAATAAGTCTCAAAGAAAATTCCTAAGAAGGTTTGTGTTTATCGACCTATATATCGGTAATTGGATTGCAAATATAACTAGTTATCGTAATCATTCATTCATTAATTTTCTTTTTCGGCTTAGTCCCTTTATTAATCAGGGGTTGCCCAACTGCCAGCTTATTCAGCATGTTTTACGCAGCGGATGCCCTTCCTGCTGCAACCTATCACTGGGAAACACACATACACACCTATTCACACACATACACTACAGACCATTTAGATTACCCAATTCACCTATAGCGCATGTCTTTGGATTTGTGGGACGAAACTTGAGCACCCGGAGGAAACCCACGTGAACACGTGCAAACTCCACACAGAAATGCCAACTGATCCAGCCAAGCCTTGAACCAGCGACCTTCTTGCTGCGAGGCAACAACACTACCCACTGTGCCACCGCGCCACCGTTATAATAATCAGTTTTGGTCAAATATTTCTGTATCCGTTCATTCCAAAAACTGCAAAGAGCTATTTAAAAAGTCTCATAGTTGTATTAATAAAACCATGGATTCCAAAAAAATAATCCTACCCCTTTAAAAGAAAGCAGATGTGAAAATGACGGAATCATGCAAATAGATTCAAAGTAAATGCCTCCCTCTTGCCTTCTCACTCTACAACTGAATCGCTACTGTTCTCCAAGGACCAGCCAGACACGAGATGACATCAGTCTGTTCCTAAAAATATCACTGTGTCTGGCCAGACACAAATTCTTATTCATACTACACGCTCGCACAAACTCCAAATTCACTCACCTCTACGCCAGAGCCTCTCCACTCCTTCCATCAATGCTTTTTTTTGCTCAAGTTTTGCCTCTAATTATAAGACTCCGGCCTGATGAAGGTCTAAACTACGCTCTTACGCTGCAGGGATGAGACTATTTGTGAGGGCAAAATTATTCACTCGAAGGCTTCAATTAGGCGAGGGGAAGAAAGGCGGATGGAGCGGTCGGGGGGCAGAGAGGGGAGTTGGCAGTCAGTGGAAGACACAACAGTAAAATTGGCTATTAGACGCTGAACTTAATCCACTCCATATCAGAGCATGGCATCTGCCTCCAGCATAGAAATGCCCAGATTAGCAGTGGAGGATAATAAGCTCTTAACTGTATGCATGAGCTCCACTTTAGATTCCCTGTAAACTTGGCGTGAGGGAGCTATGCAGATGCTATTCTGACGAGAGACTCTTATAGAAACTTTGCTTTCTCTCTCGAAGCTCTATCCGTTTCATTTCTGCCTGTCAGAGGACAGGCCAACTGGGAATGTGAGGGAGGTTGGGGTGGGGTTTAATGAACTATTACAGGTGTGATGTCCTGACAAGACCTGCATCGAACCTTGGGCTTTCTACGACGTCAATAATGGTCTGAGAGCAAATGTCAACTTTGCTTCAGAAGAGACGTCAGGCAGAGGGCAGGAAGCTGTTCTCTATATGAAAATCTCACCGCGCAGAGCTGACGTTTCCACAATATGGCTTGTTAGTTCCAGGATCAAGCCGGGGTAAAGCAAAGCAATTTCCAGGAGCAGTTTTTTCTTCTTTTTTTGTGAGGTAAAGGGGACACCATCTTTATTAGACGTGTGCTTTTGGGTTTACAATGGTTCCCTTCAGGAAAAAACAAGCGGCGAGTGATACTACCTTTAAAGCTGCACGGTGCGCACATCCCACCCTCTCTCTGTTGGATTAAAAGCCCCTAATAGTCCCTAATTATACAAACTCATTTCTTTTTCTCAATGCCTCTGCATTTCTATGGCTTTTTCACGACGCTGTAAACACTGTTTCGGGACCAAATTTAATAAGCAAGCCTAGTGAGAGCCCTCTTTAATGGGAGTCGGGCTTGTTTGATAAGTCTCCATTTCATCACTCAATTTATTAATTAATTATATAAACTTAAAGCAATTTGCCTCCTTAATGGATTATTTTAGGGGGAGATTTGTGGCCAATTAATTGATGTTGCTGCAGCACAAGTGCTTTGTTTTGCGGCACACGGCGAAGACAGAGGTAATCGTCTATGGGTTTGTGGTGGCTCTAGTCATCTTTCAAGGATTACAATATATAACATATTGTGCGACAAAGGAAATGAAAGACTATTGCATATATCAAGAGAGCTTGTCAATTTAGCACCTATTCAAATCTAACTTTACTATTTTTTTTAAATAAAACAACAAGTGTGTGTTTATGCATGAAGACCAAACAAAACTATTAGAATGTATTGTTTTAATGTATATATAAAAAAATACTAAGTAGTATAACAGTGATTAAAAAAATACAGAAAAGGCCTGTTTGTTAATTTCTAATGGGATTTTAGTACAGAAGACAGCAGAAACGCAAATAAAGATGGAAAGCTGTTTCAGAATAAAAGGACAGTTTATGAGACACATATGTTTATTAGTGTCATAGGACTCTATTACTGCCTTGAGTAAAACAAATTTCAATGAAGCTTTGGTTATGTACATCTCGCAAAGGCCATCAGAGAGACAAACAAAGTATATTAGCTCTTACTCTTATCTCACGACAGCAACAACAACAAAGAACCTCTTAAAAATGTGGTTCAACTTATATAAAGAGTAGAATGAATAGCTAGAGACAGAAGCAGGTCTTTTGTGATGACAGGGAAAAGGAGTCCTTGGTGTCATGCCGCAGCAGTCATATTACTGAATCAAAGATTAAAAAAGAGACTTAATAAAATAGTTTGACCAATAATGATAAACATACATATTCTCAAAGTGCCTCAAAGACAAAAAGAACCATAATAGCATCATAAGGTATGAAACCATTTTATGCAAGATTCGAGGAACAAACGAATAAAATAAATAAAATAATATAAAACAAAAAAAAAAAAATTAATTTAATCAAATAATGTATGATTATCATTTATCATTAATGTATTTATCATTATTATTTTTATATTTAAAATGACTCGAGAGAGATAGAAAGAGAGTAAAAAATAATAATAATAATAAGTCAAAGCAGAACTGAGTAACACTCATTCCTCTTCCTTCACAAACTTTCCGCAAGCTACTTTCCTCAGCGTGACACACAGTGTCGGATAGATTAACACATTTCAGGTTACTCCTGTCTTGTTAATTCATCTCTCTTCCTGCTGCAAAGCGTAATGTCAACATTTTTTAACGTTGTGGTATGTTTTCCACAAAGGCATGCTGTTGGGCTTTGATAAGGTGGGCTTCTTCATCAAACACTCATCTGTTCCTGTCAGCACAGGTCAGGAGAGAACATTCTGAGGTCAAGAACAATTTCAGGCAAAAGCAGACCTCTGAGACTCCGCAGCAATGCACATTTATTGAAATTTGTAGAACAGGAAAAAAAACACATTTGCGAACCCTGAATATAAACTGAATAATTTGACCTCTGGTTCATCGTTTAAATATGTCTGGCATTTGGTAGTATGGAATGTTTCACACAAAACTAAACATTCTGTCATTTACTTCATGCTGTTTTTAAACCATACAACACCAATTTATCTGCGAAAAATAAAATGTGATGTTAGGCAGAATGTTAGGTGTAATTTCCAAATATTCAGTCCTTGTAATTAGATATTTTTATGGATCACACAGGTATACATTATTCACACAAAGGTTGTACATTATTCATAATTTATTGATTTGAGCTAATTCATTTTTTATTTAATTTCTAAAACAATTCCACCATGTGTCATATTTGGGTTTTGAATAATCTCAATGTACAATGAGCATGTAAATATCAAACATATGTATCTGCTATTCCTGCTTCAGAATTTAAGGGAAACATCTCAATCAATTATAACAAGGATGAAAACTATGTATTGCTTAAAATAAAAAAATATAATAGATATATAAATATAAATGCATATACTTTTTTAAGTAATGTATAATCGACACCAATAAGTACAAGTCCTTTCTGTCTCATAAAAGAAAGTCATTTAGTTTGAAACAACATGAGACTGTGAAAATGATGTATATTTATTTTATTTTTAATTTAATTTAGGTCAGTGCGGTGGCACAGTGGGTAGCCCTGTCGCCTCACAGCAAGAAGGTTACTGGTTCGAGCCTCAGCTGGGTCAGTTGGCGTTTCTGTGTGGAGTTTGCATGTTCTCCCCGTGTTCACGTGGGTTTCCTCCGGGTGCTCCGGTTTCCCCCACAAGTCCAAAGACATGCGCTATAGGTGAATTGGGCAAGCTAAATTGTCCGTAGTGTATATGTGTGAATGAGAGTTCATGGGTGTTTCCCAGTGACGGGTTGCAGCTGTGTAAAACATTTGCTGGATAAGTTGGCGCTGTGGCAACCCCTGTAATAAAGGGACTAAGCCAAAAAGAAAATGAATGAATGAATTTAATAAAAAAAATTTGTATTAATAAATAACTTTCTGAACGTCAAACAATAAACACTGACTCTGTAAAATGTTTCTGGGAAAATAACAAAAAAAAGAAAGTTTTTAATCCTTCTCTGGTGTCTCCGCACTTTGTTTTGTATTTTGCTTTTTCAGCTACCTTAAACCTCTAAGAAAACAGCTGATGCTGCGAGGCAAACTGATATGGATGGGAAAGCAAGAATTAACCGGATTTGAAGTCGGTGAAGAGGGACAAACGAGCATAAGAATTAATGCGAGAGTGTGGACGAGACACAAAAAAGAGGGACGCTTGACTTAATCCCATTCACGGCGTTCTCCGGTGCGGCTGGGGAACTCAAAATATGCAAATGAGGGGGAAGAGCCGACCCTGGGGTGAGGGTTTATACGGTTGCTGCGGCCCGAGCGCTGTCTAGATAGTCCAATAATCCCATGCTGCTTTTGCAACATAGGCTCTCATGTAAACAAGGGCAGACCCCGTGGCCTGTAAACCCCTCCTGTGTTTACCAACGGCATGGGCGGTAGAGGCAGCCAGAGCAATGCTGGAATGCGCACCCATTGTGTGGCCGCTTTTCTTTTGTAAAGTGAAAAATGAAGAGACTTTCAATGGGAGGAGGAGGAGGAGCTGCTTGTGGCAGCAGGTGCAAGGGACAGCCAATATTTGCACAGCGGTTTCTGTGACACATACTAACTGCAAAATAAAAGGGGGCAACTGTTTTTATTGGCGCTTCACAACACCAAGATAAATCCTGAAGCAGTTGCACTCCCCCGCCGACACCCCACCCCCCTCCGCCACCGCCGATCCCACCAGCGCCAAATCATTTTATGTGCTACAATTGCCTAGACGCATCCTGACACATTACAGAGTGTCATTTCAGAGGTCAAGAGTGCAGCTCGATGAAGGCTGCTTTTGTTTGCTTTCTCCAGTGCTGGGATAAACTGGCTAAGACGCTCTCAAACATCAAACAAAGACAATGAGCTCATATGAAATAACGCACCAGGCGTTAAACTTGAGACACCTGCTCCAGCGTAATGCTTAAATCATTAATACTGGAAACATTTTTTTTGTGTGTGTGTGTCTTGTAAACAGGGCAATAAGTAATAACAAAGTAATAAACTAAAGAAATAAAATGAAATGCATTGTGCATCTTCTGATGTATGATTCTCATGAGACGGTTCTCTGTCATTCTATATACTATACTGTTTAGAATTTATACTATACTGTGTTATCTTTAGCTTGAGCACTCTGAGACTTTTAATTTGACTACTTAATACTACTTAATTCGAGATTTAAAATAAAATAAGGTACTATATGCTGTCTCCAATTTGGTGTTATATTGTACTATATACTGATTACTATTTATTGTGATATATTTTTGAATTTCAATAAATCTAAATCATTGTGGATAGCCTACATGTTCCGGTACATCAATGAATGCCTTGTGGGACATTTCTCTGTCAAAAATGGCTTTTAATTTAGTGTCACGCTGTACTTGAGAGTAGTTACTGATAGCAAAAGTTGTATACTCTAAATTTAATCAGTAATATTTTACAAAAATAAATGACTAATTGACTAAATGTGTTTTTTTTTTATTTTGTAAAGACTGCAATTAATGCCAAAAATATGTGCAACACATTTACTCTGTGTTTACTAAGGTTTACTAAAGATTAATACAACAAAAATATTAACTTTCAAAACTTTCAAGAAAGACTTTCCACTTTTATGTTATTTTGTAATGTTATTGTATTTTACATAAATAAAATAAAATATATTGGTAACACTTTACTTGAAGAGAGTGTTCATAAAACATGACACATCACATGACACTTTAATGATCATGAATATGAATGAAATTTTATGCATCCTTATAACAACTGGTCATCACCTCAATTATGTCATTTTAAATGCAAAGATGACATTGATGGAGATGTTCTTGCTATGACAATTTGACATTACCAAAAAAACTAAATTTACCATTAAAATGTCATTAAATATTAATGACACTGTTATAAAAACATTTGACAGAATACTGACACTTTTACTGAGACTTTTTAATGTCAAATTCATTTTGTTTGTTGTTATAAAAATGTCCATTACGCAATTATAATGGCCTCATGACAATCATGTTTATGACAGATTTATGACAAGTTATGTTGTCTTAGTAATGTCAAGTTGTGATGACAGAGACACTGACAGGTTTTGTTGTCTTGGGAATGTCAAGTTGCCATAATAATGGCAGCATAATCTTTGCATTTAAAATGACATAACTGAGAATCTTCATAAAATAAGAGTCAATGAAACCATTAATAAACCAATATAATTAATATAAATAACAATATTCCCAAATTCCTTTTCCAAACTGTAAAAAACACTATACAATTCTTTACAAAAGCTGAAATGAGACTTAGTTACTGTCTATTAAATTTGCGAATCTAATTCAGTGTAACAAAACTGGCGAGTCCTCTCAGGAGGGCAATAAAGATTTCCTTCTAATCTCTCTCTGTCTGGAGGGCCAGAAGTTTGCGAAGAGCTGAGGCTTTGTCTGAGGATGCCAGAGCATCGACTTTAGCTCAATCCACTTCCTGCTCTCATGTCTCTCTCTCTTTCTCTCCGCAAAGCCTTACCTCCAGTTCCTGCTGCAGCAGCTGCCCAGCACTGAAAACCAATAACACAGGGTACAGGATTTCACCACAAATAAGAAATCAGCTTTTAATATGTAGAGTTACGGCTCTCGTCGCCTTGAAAAGCAAACAAGCAAAATATCTGCCAAGGCCTGACAACCTGCCATTCTCGTCAATGTCACGCCTGTCACTATAAATTTAGCAAATATTTCTCCAAACTGGGAGGTCTTAGAAACCGGGGTTTTGTTGTTGTCTGTGAATAAAATCTATTTGGATCTGTGTTGTCTTTCTCTCTCTCTGCATAAGTAA
>CAIGQW010055024.1:14297081-14317774 GCA_903798125.1 Danio choprae | reverse complement strand
CATAAAACACACACACACACACACACACACACACACACACACACACACACACACACACACACACACACACACACACCTGGGGTTATAACCACAAGCACATTCACTTTCAGTTTTCCTAGAAATGGTAGAGGGGCTATTGGGATTTGGCTGAGTATATTGGACCGACATGAAAGTGGACCATAGTGGTGATGACCTTGTGTGCACTGTATGTGCATATAATAAATACTCTGCTTGTTAATCAAATTAAGAGTAAAAAGAAACATGTTTCACATATTTTTGTGAGCTCTATTGTTAATGTAAATGTGTATTGCATTAATGTTGACAAGTTGAAGTTGCCAGCATTTATATTTAAATACAGGGTTATAACCACAAGCATTTATATTGCTTTCCATTTTATAGAAATGGTGGAAGGGCCATTGGGAGAAAGCTCAGTACACTGGACCGTTGTGGAAGGCGGCTTGGTTTCAGGATGAGAGTGATGACCTTGTGTGAACTGTACAGTATGTGCATATTTATGATTTATTGTTACTGTCTTCCTAACTCAAAGTAAAATGAAATAAATATATTACATGCATTTGTATGGGCTCTAGTCCCACTCCAGAAGTCGGTGGGTTGGTATGTGAGTGCAGGCTCTAAATCACTTCCAAAATCTTATCATTTACTGTTTTTCATTGGTGAAACCATCTCCCCAATCCAATGTGGACTGTAAATCCCTAGCAATGTTCAAAAGGCAAGACAGTGAACATTCAACTACATCCTAAAAAAATAAAAATAAAATAAAAATAGACCCTGCTTTTTCTTAAGCCCCGTTTTTCCTGATTCCAACACAATTTGCTTAATGTAAGGTGTTGTGGGATTTGTAAATGACAAATGGGCATTAATATGAAAGACTCAATTGTTTCTTATTGTGTGGTGTGGAATAGTGCACAACCAATACAGTATGTCGGTGACGCTTCATGACATCAACTAATTTTTTTCCATCATCCAGGATGGGTTCTGTCACATGGGATGGTGTTGACCAATAGGAGCACAAAATCCCTTTCGTACACAGCTTTTAAAATAGCAAAACAAAAGAGGGAGGACTGTGCTGGTATGTGCTTATGAAATGGAAGAAAACTTTATGGAATTACGGCAAAAGTTTGCTTTCCTGTATGATGTGTCATGACAGAATAAAAAGATAAATGTTGGCGATCAATAGCTGAGGCGCTTCAGCAGCCCGGTGAGTAATATATGGAATTATCATGTAAACTAAAATATCACTCATTATGTCACTCATTACATTTATAATACTGTGCAGGAAATATTATATGTATGTATATTTGAGAGTAACCAGCTGTTTACCTAAAGTTTTGTTGTAATTTTAAGTAACGTGAGCACAGGGAGGCTTTGTTTATAGCTGTTGCTGAAAAAAACAAAAACACTTCTGCAGCCCCAAAAGCACCTCTTACTGGAACAGAATGAACACATACATATATGGGGGATACACTCAACAGACAATTACAGAGACATTTGTAATGTATGAGGCTTCTTGATGAAAGAATGTGTGTATATTCTGTGCATATTCTATAATGTGGCATATTTTGTACCCACGACACAAACATTATTTATCTAGACAAAAATCGCATAATCTGACACAATGGCCGACAATTAAAAATCGCATAGTCTAAATGGGGATTTAATCACTCCATTTATTAAATTGCACTAATAATGTCAGAAACTTTACGTGAGTAGCACTTATTGTAAGTATTACCTCTTTACAATGATTCCTTCCTCATTTGAAAGTCACTTTAGATAAAAGCATTTGCTAAACTACTAAATGCAATGTTATGTAAATGTGTATTTCAATAATATCGCCGAATTGGAAGGTTTCAGCTACCAGCGTTTTTATTTAAATATGGGCTTATAACCACTAACAAATTGGCTTCCCATTTCCTAGGAATGGTGGAAGGGCCATTGGGATTGAGGCGAGTATATTAGAGCGTTGTGGCAGGCAGCTTGGTTTCTGGACCAGAGTGATGGGCTGGCAGGTGACCTGGTTCACCAGCAGCTGGGCCCGGCCCCAGCCGCAGGCTCCTTAATTGTGCCGCAGGGGAGCCCCAACTCTCTCCCCTCCGGTCAATTACAACGCTAGTCGCTTTAGAAAAGATGGAGAAGGCATGAGATAGAGACAGCGAACAGGGAGAGAGATGCGTTTTGACTGGATTTCAGACAGAGTGAATGGGTTTAAATAGCCATGTGGGCTCAGAGACCCTCCATCATTGCCGAGCACCTGCGTGATAGTTATGTATCGGTCGACTAATGGACTCTGGCATTATGGGAGAGTTAAACATGCTTCAGTAGCCTCCGAATGGGTAGATGGGGGGGAGGCATCAAGCATTCTTTCTGACATGACATAGACCATTAGCACCGCCATCAACACGGCAAACATGCGTTATAGGATGCCGATGATGCACAGCAGCGAAAAAAAAACTGCATTGAAGTAAATCAATTCAGCTCAATTGTTATTATAGAAAAAGAGGAAGGTAGGTGTACCTCAAGGCCTCTCAATCCAAATTATTCCACACAACATATAGCCAGAAAAAAATACAACGTACAGTTGAAATCAGAATTACTAGCCCTCTAGTAAGAGCAAGGGATTTTGCACAGTATTACAATAATATTTTTTTTCTTCTGGAGAAAGTCTTATTTGTTTTATTTCAGCTAGAATAAAAGCAGTTTTTAATTTAAAAAAAAAAAAATTAAGGTCAATATTATTAGCCCCCTTAAGCAATATATATATATTTTTTTCGATTGTCTAAAAAACAAACGATTATGTTTAGAAATGTGTTAAAAAAAATCTTCTCACCGTTAAACAGAAATTGGGCAAAAATTATAGAGGGGGGCTAATATTTCAGGAGGGCTAATAATTCTGCCTTCAACTATAGGTTTTGGTGGATGGTGGTTTTGACGTGTCAGTATCTCTAATCAAATATCAGACAACTAATGAGAGAATGTAATACAAGGTGGTGCTGGGAGAAGTACACAAGTGCTCTGACATTGACGGTGTGAAATGTGATTAAAATTGAATCAAGCCATATCAATCGTGCGAGGTTAATTTGTATTAACGCGCCATGCCAAAAGTGTGCTTTCAATCCCTGAGATGCCTGTGGCTTCAGAAAGGTTAATAAGTTGCTTCACCTCGGCCGAGGCAGGCGGAGGAAGGAAAGGAGAGGCAGAGCGAGCTCATTTAATGCAAATTTAGAAGATCACATATAGCAATGGTCACATCTATCCAGAAGATCTGCTCTTTTGGCCTCATCTTCAGAAGCCTTAAAAAGAAAAAACCTCATATAGTGGCCACAAAATGCTTTTGGACACTCGAGTCACACTTAAAAATGTATGAATGCCATTGCATGAGGAACAAAATATCAAATCAGGCAGCATATGAAATGCTTTTTTTCTCAGGCAAGGCGATGCATGAAATAAACAGGGTTGAAATCCTGAAAAAAATAAAAAAACTTGATAAATTATTAAAAAGATAAATTGGAAGTAGATTTTTCTTCTTATTATTATTATAATTATTAGTAGTAGTATTAGTAGTAGTAGTAGTAGTAGTAGTAGTAATCAACCTAGGCCCATTCTGAAAACGCACCGCTATAAACATTTCTGGAGAGCGTCAAATACATCCCAGGAAATACGTTTTTTTGCAGTTTTTGTTTTTTCGCAAATCCACCAGAGGCCGCTGTGTACGCTTTTTCAGATCTCAAATTTATCTCGCGAGTGCCATTTGCGTCTGCTGTTCTCATGTAAATCCACCAGAGGCTGCTGTCGACTGACTGACTGACTGACTGACTGAATGACTGACTGACTGACTGACTGATCAACTGACCCACCCTCCTCCTTCCCTAAACCCAACCAATAGTGTTTTCAAAAGTACTGATTGACCCACCCCCTTCCCTAAACCCAACTGACAGTTTTAAAAAGCAATCCAGAAAAAGAAAAGCCCTT
Source organism: Danio choprae (assembly GCA_903798125.1). Taxonomy (NCBI): domain Eukaryota; kingdom Metazoa; phylum Chordata; class Actinopteri; order Cypriniformes; family Danionidae; genus Danio; species Danio choprae. Next base: position 14,313,787 of record CAIGQW010055024.1, on the reverse strand, counting down.
GCCTGATTTTTACCATGTTTTCAGATTTTACCACATTCTCACCCTGTTATTTAAGTGTTTATTTAATTTTTGGACTTCTGCTTTTGTCTTACAAACTTTCTGAAACCGTTCTTCGCCAGACTCGAACCCCGTTGTCATGGTCAACTCCTGTCTGTGCCTCAAGTCCGCCGACATATATGGCAAGCTACAGGACAAACTGGTAACAGCGGGAAAGCCGTCCACACGGAGGTAAGTGATCAGCTGTTAAGCGCAAAAAGGAACGGCGTCATACCACCCCGTAGCATTCGTTTTAAAGGAAAAATGCAGTCATACGTACTTCTGGCTACATAATATGTGATCTCCAGAAATGTATATAGGGCTACAGAATGAGCCTATGTTGGTAGTAGTAGTACATACACTCAAAAAATTATGTTTGCTGTTTGTTCAAACAATTTATTTAAATGAGCTGAAACAACACAATTCTTGATGTTTTTTGTTGGGACAACTTAATTGTTTTATGTTACATCTACTTAAATTTGTAAAAACAAATAAATTTACTTAATTCCTTCATGTTGTCCCAACACAAATTTATTGTGTGGATCCTAGCATTTTTTTTTATAGTGTAGTAGTAGTATTGATATTGTTGTTGTTGCTGTTGTTGTTGTTGTTGTTTGGGAAACCAATAACTTCAAAAACATTTTCATGCAATGCATGTTCATATGTAAAGCATTGTATTAAAACATCTGCCAAATGCATAAATGTTAATGTAGTAAACTGTATGTCACTTTAGATGATATCTTAGAGTATAATCCAAAGGATATCTTGTATTAAAATCCAAACAATTTCAAGTTTACTTCATGGAGCCTCAATATTCCCTCTCGCTGCATTATTTCTACTATAAACTTGACAATTAGCTGCTGGATGGAAGTTTGGAGTCAATCCCATTCGCAGTCACAAATGATGAAATGCTTTCTATATTGCACCCTGTGGCTGTCTGCGAATGGATTTAGTGACAAGACGAGTGGGGGTAAAAAAAAAAAAGTGCCAAGATGGAGGTTTGTATCAGCATCTAAGCAGCAGACCACATACACAAACACTTTCCATCGGTCCATTGCCAAGGGCTGACCAACACCTTAGAAAATTGGAACGAAAAAGGGTGAGGAAGAGAGTGCCAGATAGAGAGAGAAAGCATAAAAAAGGTATCTACTGTTCTGCTGACTTGGAGTCTAAGTAAAGCGTACCGTACACTACAAGACAGAAGCTTGTCACGCTTTTATGTTTTAAGACGGCAACAAAAATATTAAAGCCAATTCACAGCATGTTCCATCGTCAACTAGTTTGAGCACTTGTGAGAGATTGTTGTACTGCAGATGCTACAAATTTCAAACTTTAAACACACATTTCAAACCACCAGTTGTCCGTCATGCATAAAATAAGACCACCTCATCCTAATATGCCACAAAATTCATACATTCATTTTCTTTTCGGTTAGTCCCTTTATTAATCTGGGATCGCCACAGCGGAATGAACCGCCAACTTATCCAGCATATGTTTTACACAGCGGATGTCCTTCCAGCCGCAACCCAACACTGGGAAACACCCACACACTCTTGCACACACTCACATACACTATGGCCAATTTACCTTATTCAATTCACCTATACCGCATGTCTTTGGACTGTGAGGGAAACTGGAGCACCCGGAGAAAACCCACGCCAACACAAGAAGAACATGCAAACTCCACACAGAAATGCCAACTGACCCAGCCAGGGCTAGAACCAGCAACCTTCTTGTTGTGAGGCGATTGCGCTACCCACTGCGCCACCGTGCTGTCCCTATACCACAAAATAACTTACTTTTTTTTTTTTAAAGCAAGACTCCACTTAAGAAAAACGCAGCTCATTTTGAAACTTCACTAGCTGATCTCCAGGTCTAGTTGGAGCACTTATAGCTTAGCTTAGCATATATCATTGAATCGGATTAGACCAGTAGCATCTCACTCAAAAATGACCAAAGTGTTTAGATAATTAAAGCTTGAAAATAGTATCAAATCATTTAGATTTTAGAAATAGAAATGAAAATAGTTCCCAGCACCAAGCCATACACTTGCACCACCAGTTAAAAGCTGCATTTTATTGCTCCTTCTGCAGCCATGGTTCGGCAGCAAAGTTGTGTCACAATGATAATATAGTTCCTATTCATATGGGCCTAGAAAATAGCAACTTTTAATGTTGGTCTTAGTACACAATGTAACTACAGAAGAGTCAAGCTTGAAATAGTAAAAATAATGAAAGGCTTTCTTAATTTTTTTTGATCGAGATGCTAATGGTCTAATCCGATTCAATGATCTATGCTAAGCTAAAATTGCTCCTGCCACACCAGGAGATTGGCTAAATTGATCAAAAAATAGTCAAAGTCTACTATTTAACTCTAGAAGAGTAGTAAAATGTGCATATTTACAAAAAAAGGGCAGTGTTGCTTTAAAAAATAGCGATTTTTCCTGATTACACTAAGTATTTAGTTGGCGCGATCTCAGCATTCAGTAAAAACGGTGGTATACATCTAGTGAGTGTTATTTTATATTAAGCATGTGTTTGTTTACTTAAATTAATTTCTGCTAGTCTGGAGAAATGACTAAATGAAGCATTTACAATATTGAAGCTGAGGGCTCTGAAAACAACCATCAACTGTACATAGAACACATAGTTTAATAAAAACATCCAGAGCAAAAGATTTTCCATTCAATATACCTTAAGGCATTATTGCTTTACATAAAAAATAAAGAGACCTTTCTTTCTTTTCTTGCTTCCTTGAAAATGAGCACTGCTTAGAGTTGGTCAAGATATATATGGGGTCAGAGATCAGGAGAGGAGAAACAAATAAGACACACAATGTCAGGAGTGAGGGTCGAGCTGTCAGACCATATGGCTCTCATACATCAAGGGAAGACCTCAACAGCTGATCTTTGCTGGTGAGAGGTCAAGGAAATTCTCCCAAGCATTCAAAGAAGAGGACTGAAATGGTGATTGAACGAAACAAACAGAGGGAGACAGAGACACAGACTGAGGTGGAGCAACAGCAATACATAGCAAATAGGTCTTTTAAAGTTAACCTCAAATTGAAAATGATATTTTAGATTCATATTGCAGTATATTATTTAAAATGAAAGTTCACCAAAAAATGAAATCTCTGCTCTGTAATAAATAAAAATAAAAAAAATGACAAAAAGCAATGACAGCAATTTACTTTTTTTTTTAACTTAATTTAACAAAATTTAACATAATAGTTTTAGTCAGTTTGATTGATTTTTAAGTCCCCAAGAAATCAAAACTAACCATATGATTTTGTTAGCTCACATTGCTAGTTTTGTTCACTTCCTGTGAAATGCCTACTTTACTACATCCATTCAACCCGCACAAGCGACGGCCACTGTTTTCTCATTTAAAATTCAGTTTCTCTAGGAACTGCGTCACAATACGAAAAAAAACAAAAAAAAAACAATCGCAGCTTCCGGTTCATGGGGACTTTACGCTGAGATAACTAGAAAAGATAATTGATTCAACTAAAAAAAATAAGGCAGGAATATATATTTTTTTACAGTGTGCTATTATTTATTCACCCTTCACTCTTTTAAAATGTATTTGAGTTTATTTCTTCTGTTGAACACAAAATAAGTTTGCCTCACAGCAAGAAGGTCGCTGGTTCAAGTCCTGGCTGGGCCAGTTGGCATTTCTGTGTGGAGTTTGTATGTTCTCCCCATGTTCACATGGGTTTCCTCCAGGTGCCCCGGTTTCCCCCACAGTCCAACAAGTCCAGTCCAGACATGCCCTTTAAGTGAATTGGATAAACTAAATTGGCCGTACTGTATGAGTGTGTGTGTGAATCTGAGAGTGTATGGGTGTTTTCCAGTACTGGGTTGTGGCTGGAAGGGCATTTGCTGCGTAAAACATATACTGGAATAGTTGGTGGTTCATTCCATTGTGGTGACCACTGATAAATAAGGGACTAAGCTGAAGGAAAATGAAAAATCTCAAAACAAGTTGATTATTAACTGTTCTTTAAAAATGGAATAACCAGTCAATAATGTCTTTATCTCTACAGAATTAGAATTGATTATAGATTGTTGATAAATTGATTACTGATTGTTGAATTTCTTCATGCTTACACCTGTTCTTTATACAGTTGCGAACTTTTCTTTTTGTCAGATCAAGTTTATTGCAAGATTAGCAGCAATGCATCTTCTGATATGTCGTTTTCAGTTCTTTCTGAATAGCAGCATCTACACTTATTCAAATACAGTAAACCACACTAAAAGAGAAATCACAGCGCGGTCTTCAAATGCCATTCAAATCGAGTCAAATCTTATCAGTGCATCAGTTGTTCAGAAAAAAAAAATGTATTTGTTTATAAACCCCATTGATCCGGCTATTTAGTTTGGATGAACAAATCGTGATTGCATCTCACACAAGTCCATGGCTTGATTTCTGAAGATTTAAAATATAACACACCAGCTGAACGAGCCACTTTATCATACTTTAAGGTGGCTATTGTCCCCTTCAAGTTCGAATGCTTCAATAGCCATTCATGGTGAGCGTTTGAAAAAGAGCATTGGAAAAGAATTGGAAATAAGATGAAAGAAAATCAGCCATACAGGTTTGGAAAGACAAAATTAGCGACTGGATTTTTATTCTGAGATGCCAACTACGCCTTTAAACCTCACAACACCTTCCCTCCAGTGCTTCTCTCCTTGACCTCTATCCTCTTCACTGTGTGCAGCAGCTTGCCATCTCTCACATTTTTTTTTCAATCCCCTCCACAAACTCACTCTATTTTTTCAAAACTGTCTTGTAACGGCGGTCTCCAATCAGGGCGAGAGCTGTTGTGGGGTTGTCAGAGCTCTCGGCTGAGCTTTCCACAGCGAAGAGGCTTTTCACACTGCAGAGTGTGCTGTTGATATTCAGCAGGGCTCCATCTTGATCACGCAGCACCCGGATTGTTTACCCGACAGGCAGGCGATAGAGGACGGGGGGTGGGGATGGGGATCGTGTCGCTCCTTCTACTCTTCAGACCTCTCGCCACATTCTCTCGCCACCCTGAACCAATTCCACCTCAGAGACTCGGGGACAAATTAAACATGATAAGACGTCACCGCACGGGCCTGGAGAGCAGGGGGAGAGGATCACACCAAGATGTGGCCTCTGCACCATTTTTGATTTGTATGGAAATTAGGAGTCAAACTGCCCGAACAGCCAATAAAGTTGCAGTCTGGTAAACGTAACATTTAGATAACAGAATACGGCGGCAATTACTGATAACATGACCAGGGGAAAAAAGAAAGTGGAAAGTAAATAAAGTGTTGATTTATTTTTTCTGGGTTACAATGTATAATAGGTGTCTTTAATTAAGACCATTAAATATCTATGAGCATGCATTTAATGTATAACTATATTTCATTCTGTAATGAATTAATACAATGCAAGTACATTAACTGTAATTACAATGCACTGTATTGTGCATGCATAATAGATACATTGTATCAAATGGTTAAGTACATAGTACTTAAGGCCAACTAACGTACTGTAAGCGCAGCTAATGCGACTACATTATGATCAATAACATTTTATTTAACAGCATTTTAATTAAATCTGATTTAACGTAATTGAATTTAATTCAAATAGCAGTTTAACTAAAATCAAGATCAACACTATTATAATAATATCATCGCTTGTGCTAATCCCTATAAACAAAGCATCGATTTAAGTATAATTCTGCATGTGACTTTGTGATCCACTGATTTAAAAAGATTTTTTTTGAATATCACTGCATTCAAGTACTCTGTCTTTCCCCATGCCTACAGAAGGAAACAGAGAAACTTGCTCCCTTAACATATGCAGACGCAAATATCTCCAAACCGCAGCAGAGAAAGAAACACGCCCATCACCGCACCGTGAGCAGGGCACATCTCTCCAGGGTACGCAGAGTCCCTGTGCCCGTGTCTGGGATGCCTCATTGTGGAAGTAGGCTTGATGTGGACCCCCGCAGGGCCTAAGAGAATGTGACTCCAGCCTAAATACATCGTCTCTCACTGTCAAACCCCACGGCAGAAAGAAACAAAAGCTCCTCCCTCCTCTACTCGTCTGCCCGGGAGACCATATGCCTCTGTAATGTGCCGTTGTTTTTCGTTTTCTTACTTCAGTCTTGTTTTTGCTCCCTCTAGGCGGCATGTGGAGGGCACTATTTTGAAGAGCTGTTGATTATTCATGTACCTCACACTGACAAGAGAACTGTACATGATCAGGTAATGTAGAGCCTAGTCGTTTTAGTTTAAGATCGTCCAACTACGTCACACTCCTGTTTTGAAGGTGAAACCATCAGAAAATATGAAACTAGAACTAACGAAACAGAGATTAAGCTCTTTTTTTCCCTCTCTCACTCGTTCCTTGGAAATTAAGCCCTGATACTTGTATTTTCTTTGATAATGTGGCATAAAGATTTTGCTTAAGAAAACTTTTCTTAATCTCAGGCTTAACAGCTCTGCTTTAGAAAAGTAACTTGATATGTTTTAAAATAAATGTTATTCCATATATAGCACATAATTAAAGCATTTACACAGACTTCAAACTGGATTTGGACTTTCTGTTGCAATAGGGTACAACAATGTCATCTCTAAACGTTCCTGAAGACCTCTCTGGGATTTCTAGTAGATAAAAAGGAGCAAGTAACTTTCATCGCCTACTCAAAAGTCATATACGCAGAGAGCAAAAAAATAAATAAACTTGCACTTAAATTTTTCCCAAATGAGGAGTTAGAAGGTAAAGACTTCATTGAAAGTTTTAGAGTTTCTTTGAGACGTGTAGCATGGCATGGAGGCATTTTCAAATGGGTTGTTAAGTGTAGTGGTTGCCCAAATTGCTCCCCTCTGAGATAAGATGATTAAAGTCAGTGGGACATCCGAGTGTAGTGATATGAGGCTAAAGCGGTGGGGTATCCTTCTCGAAATGCTTTGACTCCTGTATCCAGGTCACCCCCTGTGGCCTCTCTAATGCACAATAAACTCATTACAGCCCATTAATATTTAACTATCTAATTTTCCTGCATATGTGATTTATTAGAGAATGGCAAAAATGAGCAAGACTGTAGGCTGAGGCGGAGCACAGTGGGCAAACAAAGAAAAATTAGCACAGGCCACATTGGTTTTATTGAGACAAATTGGTGCTGCGTATGAGAGCAATTAGAGAAATCGCTTTCTTTACAGAAGCATGCCACCAGAAAGTAACTCTCTATTTTGGAATTAACATAGCGGAATTCAATAAAACCCTCTTCAGTCAGCTGGGTAGAATTAAAAGAGAGCAAAATGGGGTTAAAACTTCAAGGTCACAAAGATGCAGATCAAGGTCAGATCATGTTGGTGAGATTGTTTTCTATGTAGGCTGAATTGCCAATAACATTTCAATTTGCGAGCATGAATTTAGAATGTCTCTTTCTGTAATCCTGTCTGTGAAGCTAACGCTTCCATAATACACATGCCAAGATAAAGTGTGTGATTGTACAAAAGAGCAGGTGCCAAAACCAGCAGCGATCTGATGATAGAAAGAGCATGCCATCAAACGAGTGTGTGTGTGTGTGTGTGTGTGTGTGTGTGTGTGTGTGTGTGTGTGTGTGTGTGTGTGTGTTAAGAGAAACACTGTGTGCATGTTGTGTGCACTTGAGTTTTTAGTGCAAGACTGGGTAGCCTTGGGTCCAGATGGACATGTTGACGTCCGAGGATGAGTGATTTTCTGGAGTGATGAAAGAGAAATAGAGAAAGAGAGAGGGGAAGAGGGAGCGGGCCAGAGTCATGTGGACAGAGCTGCACTGGCAGATGCTTCCATTCGCAATAAACAGCATCAGCAATAAACAGCTCTGTCCTTAGGGGAGACAAGTGGAATGATCTAACCCCCTGTTCAAAGCGCTTTAGCATGCTGCTTATCAAAAGCCTCCTTTATTATTTTACTGTGGCATTAAGACCAAGCTGTTAATATGAGCCAGGCTGGAAGAACAATTCCACTGCGTCCCGCATTCATCTGCCGCAGGGCGGAACGGGATTGGCTTGTATGGAAATAAACATAATTCTAATCAGGTGGTGGTCCTGTGTTATAAAGCCCCGTATGGAAACCTCAAGGATTCCAGCTTCCTTTGATAAGAGGGGGATCTGTTATGTTACATAAAATACATTTGTGTTTGTTTGTGGAATTGCCTATATGTCCTTTTTTTCTTCTTCTTCTTCTTCTTCCTCTCCATGTCATAACAGATTACAGGCTTGAAACTGACAACAAGGCAATTCAAGCACAAAAGCCTTTTAGGGGGTCTTGCTTCTGTCTTATATCTAACAGTTTGTGTAGGGATTTGAGCAAGTATTTCTAATATGTAGGGGGAAAAAGATGTAAAATCTCTTGGTATAGAAATATAATCATGTCTGGAGCATTTGATTGGCCTCCATAACGAAAGGTTTAAGATATTGTTATTTACAGGCTCATTTTACAACTCCTCTACAGATTAACAGTTTACTTAGCATAGATCATTGAATCAGATTAGCATCTCCCTCAAAAATGAACAAGGAGTTTCATATTTTTTAATGTTAAATCATTGCTCCTGCTGCAGCTATGGTATGGCAACTAAGTTCCTTGATTATTACACCAGCATGAGAGTATAATTTCTAGCCATATCAACCTAGAAAATAGCAACATTTTCAATCTGTCTTAGTACGCTACACAATTTAACCACAGAAGAGTGTTCCTTTAAGCCTTTATTGGGCCATACCGTTAGGATACAAAGTAGGAGGGAAGAGCAGAGCAGTCGTTTAGAGAGAATTTGATGAAATGTTGGCTGGTAAATGTGGAACATTCCAGGCCCCTTGCAGGGAAGCTGATGTCCAGAGTCACATCCATGTTTTTTAAAAGTTGGCAGATGATCTAAAATGACAGAAAACTGTCAGAAGCTCGCTTGCACAAGCATCGAATATAAATCTATGCAAAAACTGCAATCATTCAATACATGAAGACACAGCTTGAGGAAGCAATATTTTGAAAATAAGGTTTAAAAAAATTAAACACTGCATAAACTTTGCAATATTATACCACATTTTAAACTTAAAGCACCACAATTTACTGTAGCGCAAGTGTATTTGTTCATTTGGCATAACATACCTTGGCAGAAACACTGTTAAAAACCTTGATAAACCTTTAATTTGATCTTTGAATGATGGTGGAAACACACTGAACCTCATGCATGACATTAAAATGTTACCTGTATGAATGGTTAACTACTAAAATTAACAGAACAGAAGACAAACAATATTATGAATCCTAAATAAATGAATCCTTGTAAATGTCTGCTCTATCTGTCACAATATTGTGATGTCAGATTTTTTTTTTACTTAAAGGCCTTACAATAAATATTGATATGTGCCATTAGCGGCAAATAATTTGATTATAATAAGTCTGCTAATGTGGCAGACAATGCAGTTAATGTGATTAAATTGTTTAGTCGCTTGACAACAGCCATTTTTCTATTTGCTGCATTATCATACAGGGCACTGCTATAATATTCAGCACTTGATTCTGAGAGAGAGATATATGAGACTCCACAACTTAACCCTCACTTGCTTTCCACGCCTTCTCATAGGCTCATCGGTCATTAAAAGACAAAAAAAATAAATGATGGTAGTCCTCCTTTTAGAGGTCAAGTGCTGCCCTGGGCTCCTCCTTCTCCATGAATTACCTCAGCATTGACACCAATTATTAAAATACATCTTCATTAGATCGCTTCAGAGCTCCATCTGTGGAGCAGCCAGAAGCGGTCTTCACCACCCCATCACACTTAATTCACCCAGATCAAACTCATCTATTGCCTGAGCCACTCAATGAACAGGGCTGAGCAGTGCCTCCCAGAAAAAAAACTCGTCATTTTAGGTGTATGCAAGAGCAAGAAGGGGAAAAAAGAAAGAAAGCTAGCATATGACTTCATTCAACATCAATTTGCACTTCAAACTGATGCAAAAAAAAAAAAAAAAAAAAAAACAGCTTTCCTCACCGAGCAGAAAAAAAAGGAGGAGTGTGTGCGATCACAGAGAATATCAGTGAAGTGTTCAGGTGCTGCTGTGAGTTCAAATATCGGTAAGAATTCATGATGCACCATTTAAAGAGGATGGCGGTGCTGATGTGGTTTATATTTCAAAAGCAACAAGCAATGCATGTCATCACCGTGCCCGAAGAGTCAGACTCCTTTTTTCTTGAGAGCGGATGTCAGCGGTGAAGAAAACCTATTAGGGCGAGAGGAGGAGCAAGTTTGCCAGCATCCGTCTTATTTCAGCGGCACATAAAAGCGGAGGCGTTGAATTGCTTTTCAAATGCAGTAGGCCATGCCACACACTCAATCCACCAGTGTATCCGATTTGATCCCCCAAGCAGAAACACAAGCAGAACCATTGATTGATACCACCAAGCCAAGTGAGTCTGGGGGAAATAGGGAATAAGAGCGTGAGAGAGAGGGGGTGGAAAGGCCAAGCAACTGTAGCTACAAGGAAAACAACATTACAATAAAATCGGAATCTGACAAAGAAGAGGACTTAAATGAGGTAGGAACTGAATTTCTAAAAAAAAATGCTCAGCCTGATTCTGAAGCATGGTGACTGTTGACAGTCATGCTAATCTACAAGAGAACGATTTAGGAAAAAGTAGCACAGAACAGTTTTTTCCCCTCAAAAGGGCAAGTCCTGAGTATAGAGGATAGGCCACTGATTAAACAAGTTAACTAGTAGTAAATAGTTAACTAGGGGCGGCACGGTGGCTCAGTGGTTAGCACAGTCACCTCACAGCAAGAAGGTCACTGGTTCGAGTCCCAGCTGGACCAGTTGGCATTTCTGTGTGGAGTGTGCATGTTCTCCACGTGTTCGCGTGGGTGCTCCGGTTTCCCCCACAGTCCAAAGACATGCAGTATAGGTAAATTGGGTAAACCAAAATTGGCCGTAGTGCATGGTGTGTGTGTGAGAGAGTATGGGTGTTTCCCAGTACTGGGTTACAGCTGGAAGGGCATCCGCTGCGTAAAATATGAATGAATGAATTGTGTATAGCCTTGATGAATTTAGTGTATTCACTTATTTTTTGTCAAATAAAAAGAAAGAGAAAGATAGTATTGTAACATATATGTAAAGTGTTATATGAAAGTAATATGCAAACAGCTAATACTCTCTTAAGTTGTATGCTATTGTTTTAAAAATGTCCACACAGTCAACACATTTGCCCTTGAAATCTGTGACCATTGTCACATTAGATTTCCTGAAAACAAGCTAAAAACATGCTCTACTTTTAACTTGGATACACAGGATTCAAAATAGTATAAATAATTTAACCACCCTGACACAGCAGTTTCAAGTATCTCAACATTGATAGAATGATAGAAGAAGTTTTGATAAGACACTTACAGTATCTTTCAAAATATGCCAACCTCAAAAATATTGGTGTATCTGTATTTGAATGCAACACATGAACTAGGCTGAAAAATAAGGCACAGTTTATAAATGTTACACGTCAACCTGATTTCACAAAGTAGGACATGTTCCTGGATTAACATCTATGTTTATCCTGGAACAACATTCCAATCAGCCAATCAGAAGTAAGGGATATGTTTACCGTTTACGTTGCAATTGTTTATTATTATTCCCCTTTGATTTTGGGAATAATTTACAGTTATGGTTGGGTTTAGGGGTAGGGAATGGGTATGGATTACATTTTCAAACAAAAATTATGTTCCAGGATCAACATAGATAATTCAGGATCGCATCGTATTTGGCAAAATCATGATGTGCAAATGTTACTACTGTGCTGAACAGTATACAGTATGTGGTTATGCTTTAGCTGTTGCTCTGGTAATAAATAATTCAGAGATGGCCATACCAATTGAATAAACTGATTAAGTAACGAGCAGTGCAGCTCACACAATGCAACACTCAATTCTACCAATTGTTTGGCCCCATTTCTCAAAAGCTCAAACAGTCTAATTGTCAATACAGTAGGAGTCTGAACCTCTTCAAAGACATAGATCTAGAACACAAAACCCCTGTTGATCACTATATCTTTGTTTTGTTAAAAGCCATTTAACACCAGGCCCTTTGAGCGATAGGGGAGAAAGAGATGCTGCGGCATAATGGAAAAAAGAAGGAATGTGAAATTGAGCATCTATCAATACCAAATCTCAAACACCAGTAAGACCTGCACTCTTGGGGAGCGCTAGATAACAGGCTCATTTTGTATACTTTACAGAGGGCAAGAACACATTTATACCTCCTCCACTCATCGTTCATTATTCGGCAGTCTCCAGATAGATGCTATAGCTATAAGCGAGTATTCAACAGCGCTTTTCCAGTCAGTGGAGAATTCTCACCATTATATAAATACAACTGCAGTTGCACAGCAAAGTTTGACCAATGACTGCTCTAACAGCTCCGCTATGAGGATTTATAGTGTGTGGCAAAAACAAGCATCTGCGAGGCCTTATAGAGTAATTCATCCCTGGAGACTGCCAGCTGCACCTAGTGTGGGAAAAAAAAGCTGGAGACCAGGTGAGGACACCACCTAGCAACTCCTCCAACTGGAGCCATGACAGTGTATTTTAGAGACTCATTTTTTGGCTAATGCGCTAATGTTTACACAACAACGATGAAGCCAAAAACGACGACTACTCGCATTTTTGAAAAGTTTCCAGTTTACATGAAAGAGATTTTAAATTATTTGCAATTACACATCTACAAAAACAGTCGTTGGCAGCTCTGTGCTCATGCTTATATATTGTCCACACTTTGGTTATAAAGCATTAGCAAACACTTGAGCAACAATACCACTACTCCACCATTGTTGTGTGTGTTTTTTGTGCCTTTAATCTACACCTCCCAAAAACTATAAACACATATATGAACACATGACGTCATAGTTTTCAAAGACTTTTGTTTTCAGGTGTTTACACTTTTATTTATGCATTTTCAGTCCCAAAAACACAGGTGTCATGTAAATGACATTACTATGTACTCCATTATAGTTGTGTATGTTTGTTTGCAACTGCCTTTAATCTACACCTCCCTAAAACTTACTATGCATGCCTATGATGTCATAGATTTCAAAGACTTTTGTTTTCGGGTGTTTACACTTTTATTTATGCATTTTCATTCCCAATCATCACCTAATCATCATCCTACATGTTCAGTCGCCTGTAATTATTTTTATGTATTTGAGTGCCATAAAGGTGTCAGAAAGATTAGGCTTGTGCCGTAAAGCCAATCTGTTGCAAATGACACTACTGCTGTGGGGATAATCTAATGTAAAACCCCCAAGATTCGCAATTCAATAGAAAATATAGTATGTGCCCTACTATTACAAGTATATTATCTTGTAAACAAACAGGCAAACGCATTAAAAGTTTACTGATTTTGGCTGTTAACATTGTTGTGTAAACGGCCCTTAAAACCCACTCACCAGGTGACAAACAAGTCTTTTTGATCACCAATGGTTTAACATTACTAACTCTTCCCTTCCGTGCTCTTTCAGTTGTAAAGTTCAACCAATGGTTAGCAATCTTTGAATTAAAAGTGGTACAAGGAAGTAAGGTTCCATTTGCTGTTTGAAAGTTCCCAGAATGGGTCCAAATCGCTTCCTACTCACTTCAAAGCTAGATTCACAGAGTTCTAGCTTCATTTCAAAAGAGCCGCTGCAAACTATCAAACACAGAAAAGCATATTTCATTTATGAAGACGTGCAGTTAGGGTTCAGAAACAGACCTGGGGAGAGTCGAGTCAGTGGGTACGCTCCAGGCGTAATTGATAGGAACTGAGCCAAAGATGAGTCCCAGAGGAACTCCACAACTCTTACTTAAAAACCTACACCTTTGGAGAGAATAACTCGGGAAACAATACAAGTGCAGAAGACTGAAATCTAAACAATTAAATCCCCAAAAAAGGCATTCGGCTTCACGGGAACAGGCTGTGTTTTGTTTCCAGTTTTTTTTTATTCTGAGCTTCTCAAAAGAGTGCGTGCAAACCCCAGAAGCAATCAGCAACAGTTATATTCAAGAGTCATATAGCCTTAAACCAGCACATTATGTTAAAGTGTTGCTGGATGGCGTTTAACAGGCCGATGTAATGTCGATACTGCAGAAAACGAGGATTTATTGTTATCTGGAGCGGTGCCAGTAGGCTAACGTTAGCAAACTGCACAGAGCGTGGTCAATCTGCTCTCAGATCAGTTCACTTCAATGACTGATCATCTGACCGCCGCTGCACACATGAGCAGACTCTTCAATTCTGCTCAATGTCTGACAGGCCCTCTGCAATGCCCCTTTATGAAACAGGCATTAAAATCTACCGAGGCCACTCACTGTCAAAGGTTCAACTTACTGCCTTGCCAAAGGAAACGTTCACTTTATCCTTCTCCAGCAGTGTGAATAAACAAGGGAAACAAACGGAGACACAAACTGGCCAAAACAAGAGTGCAACTCTCTGTACTGTAACTTTTCTCTCTCTCCTTCTTTCTTCTTCGCTGTCTCTCGGGGGGCATCCAGTGAAGCGGAAAGGCAGTCAAGCTAACCAAGCATGTCTGTCCTCTGCTCCTATCCAAACCCACAGCCGCTTAGTGTATGGTTCCCATGAAGGAAGCGGGGTGCTTTGTAAACTGACATGTAAAGTACACTTCCAACTCTGCAGCTCGCTAATTGGCGCAGAGCTAAATGCGTACTTAATCTGATTGTAGGAACCAAGTACAACAGGGAAACGTTATAGTAAGAAGAAAAACTGAGACAGCTTTATAATTGATATAATTGAGATTTAACAAAGATGCTTGGATTGTAGGGATACAAGCTACTATCAGGATAGCTGAAATTATGAGTTCCTGTGTGATTAGGAGGAAAGGAAAAAGGCTGTCCTTACCTCTGGATTTGGAAGAGAAGGACAGTGAAAGCTCGCCGAACATGTCCGTATTCTCAAACCTCTCCTCTTTGACTTTGAGCCAAAAGCAATTTTCCGCCATCTCCTGAGGCACTATCTGCAAGCACAGGAAAACTCCATCAAACACCAGCAGGAAAAGAGCAAGGTAGTACTGATGCACACGTAAGTGCGTGCAGACACACACACACAAAAGTGTGCATATATGAATGGCACACCATGAAATATGATCAAATTATTTGAACTCAAGTCTTATATGAGTTCCACCAAGACTTCGTTCAAAATACAGTTAAATACAGTTCATATTTAGGATTTTTTTTTTTAAATAAATAAATAATATTTTTTAAATATACAAATTGTAAGGAAAAATGTATTTATAAAGATTGTACAATAAATACAATATTGCATGGCAAAATTTGAGGGAAATGCAATGTAACAGAACATACATGACTTTTATTGTATTATGCAAAATGCATAGAAAAACAAAAGAAATCTCAGAAGAAATATATATATTTTTAGTATATATTGACTATAAAACATTATTTTTTGTTTGAATAAAGATGTCAAAGACGAAAGATGTCAATCCATCCAAGCCAGATATCTCTTATAGCCATTACTGTATTTTAAAAAATGGGTTGGTTAAGGAAATTGTTATTAAAGGGATAGTTCACCCATACATGAAAATTTACTCACCATTTAGTCTCCTTCCATTTGTTCCATACCTTTATGAGTTACATTTTTTTCTGCTAAACACAAAATAATATATTTTGAAAAATGTTAGAAACCTGTAACCATTGACATCCATAGTATGAAAAACAAACACTAAAAAAGTCAATGGTTACAGATATCCAGCATTTTTAAAATAACGTATTTTAAGTTCAACAGGAAAAAAAAAAAAAAACTAAAACAGGTTTGTGACAACCAGAGGTTGAGTAAATGATGACAGAATTTTCAGTTTTAGGTGAACTATCCCTTTAAAAGTAGTAGTAGTAGTAGTAGTAGTAGTAGTAGAAGCTGCTGCAGCAGTCATAGTCATAGTACTTATATTATTATTTTGTTATAGTATTCTACAATATAAAGCTGTGAATATAGTTTGTTCCAAAATTAGTGCACATGCCTTTTGTGTGTTTACAGTGTGTTTATGTGTGGGACTAAAATCAGGATCAAATCGATGCAAACCTTTGAAGAGAAGTGGCCTTTTAAACTATATATTTTATCTCTTATAATTTACATACAGTATAGTAACCTCCTCCCCCTCATCAGTTCTCTCCACTTCATTACAGTATCTGAATAAGGAAATTCAACTGTGCTAAATATCATATTCAAACCCAACATGTATGCATGCAATAATTTAGGTATCTGCAAACTTAGCATTTAAGACCTAACATTAAGCTGATCAAAAATCGAAAGAGCTTTCCATCCATATACACTCGTCCCCAGTTTAAAGCATTAACATTTTTAGTTAAAGATCTCCAAAGCAGAGCAGCATCAGGACAGTGGAAAAGACTTTTGAGGTGGAAAATTACTTTTTTTTAAGATTGACTAGCCAGTGGGTTGCCTGAAGAAATATTCTCACTTTCAAAAACAGCTATTAAAGGACAGACAGGCAGATGGAATGATAGTACTCTAAGCAGACAGATATAAAAACAGAAAGAAAGAGAAAAATGACAGAGATATTATGTATTGGATGGATGGATGGATGGATGGATGGATGCATGGATGGATGGATGGATGGATGGATGGATGGATGGATGGATGGATG
>CAIGQW010055024.1:14270977-14297071 GCA_903798125.1 Danio choprae | reverse complement strand
ATGGATGGATGGATGGATGGATGGATGGATGGATGGATGGATGGATGGATGGATGGATGGATGGATGGATGGAAAATATGTAAATTCATCCTGTTTTCCTCTTAACACCAGTATCAAACAATGTCCGTCATCTCAAGGTGCAATGCATCAATCTGAAACTGGCATCTTTTTTTCTTTTCTTTCTTTGTTCTTTTGCTCTGCAATCAACATATCACCCATCAAACCCGAAAGAAAAGAAAATGACAGGTTACATTTGGCATGAAATGACACCTTTGCAAAGATGTTTCCTTCTTAATCTCAGTGTACATTGTTGTTGTAATCTTGTATAATTGCAGCCCAACACCTAGAACAATATATTCAACATGCATATATGTATACTGTATATAATGCATATACTATTGCCAACAAATCTGTGGGCTATAATTAGAATCCTGATATAGTAACTTACTGTCACCAGCATAAGGAGGTTAGTGGATAAAAATACAGTTGGTGTAGTGGGAAAAAAAAAGAACGCAATATGATTTAATGATCAAATTGCCAAGACTACATTGTAATTACATAAGTGTGGTTTTTTAGAACCTGAGTGAATGAACAAATAAGATTCTTTAATAAGTTTCTTTGTACTTCTTTGTATTTCTCAGCACTGCATAAAATTATTTTCTTACTTGGATTTTTGTCTTGTTTCTAGTCCAAATATCTAAAAATCCTTAAATCCACAAGCATTTTATAGACAAGCAAAAAATAGTGTCTTGTTTTAAGCAATAATATGCAAAAATTAAGTGAGTTTTTTCTTGAAAACAATCAAATAATCTGCCAATGGAGTAAGCAAAATATTCACGTCAAAAAAACAAGATTATTTTGCTTACCCCATTGGCAGATTGTTTTGCTTGCTTTAAGGAAAAACTCACTTAATTTTGGCATATCCATTTTTAAAACAAGACAATATTTGTTACTTGTCTAGAAAATGCTTCAAAAATGCTCTTTAGATATTTGAACTAGAAACAAGACAAACAATCTAAGTAAGAAAAGCTTTTTTTTTGCAGTGTATAAATCTTCCCAAACCACCAGCCATTGGTAGACATGGCAAAATGTTCAATTCCATCCTTTGCTGCATGTCCAAAAATTCCTCCTGGTGCCTATTTGTCCTTAATATAAAGCACACATTACTGGATCAGATCACATTTGCAATCTGAATACATCTGAGAGAAACAGTGGAAATATACAGAGTGACAGAATGCAGTCTCATTAGTGTGCTGCCTCATAAGGGCACTTGCAAAAAATAAATAAATAAATCTGTGACTCCTTCCAAACAGAGTAATTAACACAAGGCTCAGCCAGGGTGACCTTGTTCATGCTCAAGCAGCAGAGAGAAATACTGTAGCTTCCTCTCGCCTTGGGCGGCTACACCCATCTCTGAGCAGAAACGCGAGCAGCTCCAAAATGGTCTAAGCCGCAGATGCGAGCAATCATTTACTTTTCCATAAAGGAGTGCGGCTCCCCAGTGTGGGTGTTCTAACGGTTGGAGAAATTACATTACAGCACCTCCAGGCAACAATCTCCGATGTGGCTATTTGAAAGTCCGTTACATGCTTAAGGGAAAGATCAGGAGGAGTGCAGGGGCTGGAGTGTTTCCCGAATTTAGTGCTGCCGGCTGCTTTTACTGTCTGCCTGTTATCTTTCTCGCTTGTGAGAGATGGAAGCGTCTCTGGTGGGTGATTCAAAATAGCAAGATACCAAAACTGATTAGCATTCTCATTTTGATCCGCTCTCCATCACCTATCACTGACACATCAGCATAATGACACCTGAGAGATTGCAGCATTACTATGGATGTCATCGCATTAACAGTGTCTCTATGAATGATACAAGTACGCTTACAGTATATGTCAATATTTAAATCTACAATAATTTGTTACTGTAATTTTGTTTCTCTTTTATAACTTGCTTATTCCTGTCAAAAATTCCTGTTTATGACAAAAGTTGTTGTTGTACTACCACACACACACACACATCCATAATGCAAACAGCAGAAAAACAAATTAGTTTCAGCTGAAAAACAAGGTTACTCCTCGACCAAATACTGCTTTTATTATTATTATTGCTGTATTTGAACTCTTTTTAAACTCTTAAAACATTGGTATTGTGTTGTACATCTGAAAACATTGCAACCTTTTATTTTATGCCAGAAAAAAACACATTGGTTATGTCATAAATGCAGAAACATTTAGATTTTTTCTATTAAGGTAAACTGTGGGGGAAAACAAAAACAAAAAAAAAATCACAATTTACAAGTAATGGCATATTAAAATAAATGAAGACATAAACACATTTTTAAAACCTTTTTAAGATTATAAAAGAGTTTCACATTATTACAGTTTTACCGCAATTTTGATCAAATAAACGCAACCCTGGAAAGCAAAACATTCATTTTGATGAAAAAAATATTATTTTGTCTATTATAATATAACTCACTGTAATTTGCTCATACTGCAAACCACACAAAGTAAACCTGGCTCATTAATACAAAAGAACTACTACAAAAAATAAGAAATAGTGGATCCTTCTTAGTAGCTCTTGAGCTTTTCAAAGTTGACTAGCTCTGATTTATATGTATGATTGCTAATTGAGTATCTTACAGAGAATTTCTTTCTTTCTTTCTTTTTTTTTCATAGGAGCCTATCATCTCTGCACTAATGCATAAAGGAGTTAAAGACAAGGTCAAACTTAAGCTTGAAAAAGTACAAATAAATTAATTCATTTTTCAGACTGTTAAAGTCCCCAAGGTGATGGGTAAATTAATGATTGAGAGTTAAAAAGAAAAAGACGACATGAGGAGTTTGACCCATAGAAATCATATTTAAATCCAGGGGCGGATTACGCAACACTTTTTTATGTATTTGTGTTTTGTTTCATTTAAACACCAAAATATATTCAATTATGACCAGAATGTGCATGCAAGGGCACTTGAGCTAATGAAATAACTTACGGGCCGATATCTTGAAAGGGAGGCAGAGTGGCGAGTCATGAGTCTCACAGCTCAACGCTCGTTTTAATAAGCTGCGTGTACTCGTAGGCTTTGCACCATCAACTCCCACTGAAAAAGTCGCTCTCTTTTTCATCCTTTCTTCTCGTCTTACTCTTACATGCTGGGAAGGTTAAATTACCACAACGATTTGCAATTTACTGCCAACCTTGTAGAGTGTTATTTGGTTCTCATAATACAAGTGCCTTTAAACTGCTCCAATGTCATGTTTGTTTTTCTTACCTTGGACCAGTTCACTCGCTTCATGACGGACTCAGGTTTGTAGGTCTTCTTGGGTGCCAGTCCGTAAGGCAGCTGGACAACAAGTGGAGGAGGTGCCAAAGGCATGCCCGGAGGTGGAGGTGGGCCTCCTCCAGGTGGTGGAGGCGGAGGTGGAGATCCAAACCCAGGTGGAGGCGGAGGTGGCGGAGGTCCCAAACTTGCAGGAAAAGGAGGTGGTGGAGGAGGAGGTGCACCTCCGGTTGGGGGTGGAGGAGGTGGAGGTGGAGGAGGAGGAGGTGCAATGCCACCTGGTGGTGGTGGAGGTGGTGGAGGACCAGCACCGGCTGCTTTAGGTCCTGCCGTAATCTGCAAAGGGATTAAAAAGAGTGAGTGACAAGAAAAGGTCATCTGACGAGACCACTGTGAGCAAAACATTCACCTCAAACACTCCCAGTTCAGCCTCTACACCCAAAGGACCATGCTTTTATCACCAGTACATGTTTTATCCCATCAGAACTAACGGGTGAGACAAGAGCAAAGGAGCGTGGAGGATAAAAGACACAGTGTTTACAGCAGCTGACTTTTCAATTTGAGGAGAGTGCATTAAAACAAGTCTAAAAAAAATCAGAGCTAGGGAGAGGTTGGTGGGGGGGGTGGGGGGGGGGTAGAGGGATTCATCGCATGCATTAAGTAAGAGTTGATAAAAGCAGATGGATGACTTGGGGCCGCTGTGGCCTGTGGCAGTGGTTCTCTCAGCAACACTGAGCATCTGCCTGTCTAGCGCACAGAACACTGCCTCCTGAGAGCCAAGTAGGGGCCAGTGCTCAGAGGAGCCTGAGCCCACTGGCTCGTCCTCTCACTGGGGAAAGTGGGACATGGTAATTCCTCAGGGGCAGATAGTCACATTGAGTATGTAAGTAAATAAATGTCAGGTCAACCGATGAGACCGGTAAACTGTTCTGGAATGTACACACCTGTCAAGTGCTCAGGATCTCAAAGAAGCTATTTGACTATCTGCATGTGTATCTGATGGAAGGGTTTGTTTGATCCAGTGAATCCTTTAGCACGCAGTTCAAAATGAATACTCGCCCAGTGCAAAATGTGAGTAGAAATAAGATTTAGTAAGCAATTAAAATATTAGAGTACTACATATCTACTATGATATTATATGTATACTACATTTTTTTGTAAAAATAAAAAAATCTCCAATTACAGGCCATTTTTATTAGTTGTGACATTAGTGCATTGTGCATTCTGCTGTAGCAAGTGTTCCAATGTTCAAAAACTGTAGATAAACAATAGGAGAAAGCATACATTTGGGCATTACACACTAGCATAATAAAACCAACACATATGAGCCTCACAAGATTCCTGTAAGCTTTACTCTCTCTCTCTTTCTCTCTCTTTCTCTCTCTTATACACACACACACACAAACACAAACACACACACACACACACACACGCACGCACACGCACACACATACACACACACACACACGCACGCACGCACGCACGCACACACAATTTAAAAGCCATTTGATATCCAGATTAGCAACAGGGAATGAAAAAGCATCTGACACTGAGGGCATAACTCAAAAGAAACAAACACGATGAAGTTTATGATGATAATCTGTTATTGTTTTTAAGACATAATGACATAAGCGTTCATTCGTTCCGTATGGAACATATTTAACTGTGATTACACTGAATGACAAGATGACAGTATCGATATTTGTTTGCGGATGAAATATGGAAAGTGCTTTGTGTAGACTGATTCATCTCGTTTAATCATAAAGCATAACAGATGAGAGTAAACCATTAGACTTGATTAACATGTAAATTGCCTCTGTAATTTGCTAATAGATTGAGCGTATGAATAGGATGCAGCCACCTGAACCTTTAGCAGTAATGAGAAGAGTAATCGGCCCTGAATGCTCACGCAACTGGTGGCGGCAGGCAGTCGACCTCTTTGCGTTATCCTTTAGATCCTTAACCTTGACCCATAATGTTTTTCATAATTCTTTCTTTCTCCTGCTAAGATAACTGAAGTTCATGAGATGGTCTGCAGGAACAGAAGCCATTATGGAGGAGTCGGGGCTCAATTCATCCAGGAACTGATAAGAGCGAAGGCGGCAAATGTCCTGACAAATCAGCCCTGCTCGGTTTCCAGTAATAATAATAAACAGGTATTTTGAATCACCGATAAAGTGTGGTCTCTTCAGCAACAAATGATATGCAAATGTCTCAATTAGAAGTCCCAATTGCCCAGATATGACTTGACCTTTGGATGATTACAAAGCATTTTTTCCCTTCTTCTCAAAACTTGCTTTGTGCCTCATTCTCATCACTGCTTAGTGAAAAAGTTTCTCATTTTCTAAAGCAATTCCCCTCTCTGCACTCCAGCCTCAGTGCAGTTGATTAGGAGAATGATATGCATCGAGCCACATTTTTATATGCATTACCGGGTGTTTGATTACACAATGCAGGCAGTGGATTGTTTATTAGAGGGGAAATTAAAAAGGTGTAGGAGTATCATGCAGGAAGCTGAGGTCCCTTGACGAGTACCCTGTCCCATGATTACGCGTCTGTCAATCTCCGGCCCGTTGTGACCCATTTTCTCTTTTAAGTTTAATACAAGAGAATGGCAAGCAAATTAGCTGCTAAATTAGAGCGCCGTCATTTCCGCATCGCTTTGGCCCTCTGTGGCAGCTTGTGGCATGCTGCAGACCCTCCAGCCACGCTTCTGGAATGCTAATCAGCCTCAGGCACACAATTTTCTCCAGCCATACCCCTTATTCTCTTTAAACAATATCCATCATTTAGACCAATTTTACAAGCAAAACCCATTTTGCACAGGAAAACGTTTCATTTAAGGATCCTTTCCCCCTCTGTTTTCATTTTGGCTTCTAAGCATGCTTTAAAAAGCAATTTGTGTCTAAAAAATGTGGACTGCTAAAGGTCTAACTGAACTGGACTTGCTGGCCGTGTCCCATACCATTCAACTGCACTAATTAGCAGTCGGCGTGTCTGAAACTTGCTGTTCTGTACTGACAGGAGAATATCAAGAGGAGAAGGAGGACGCATTTAGTAGAAACAGTCACAGTTTTGGATAATTAACTAGGCCTAACACACAATTAAACCATCCACATCTCAACTCTGATGAGCGAGAGGCAAATTCAATTAGATTTGGTTACTACTGAGGGTTGCAGTACTCTAGTTAAATGGAAGCAAGGGGTTTAATTTTTTCCTTTCCCTCACTGGCATCATGTTGTTCCTGCAGCTCAAGTGGAAGAGAACTCCAAAGTAAAGCAAAACTGGCTGAGTCATATACTTTCTAGCATCTGCGGTAATATCCACAGTTATAGAGATTCTGTTTTGGCAGGATTCACCGTCACAAGCTGTTTAAATGCTGGATGTGTGAGAAGGATTATGGCCTAATTGTGTAGCATGCATTTGTAATGAATGATTGCACAGCATCTGTTGAGAGTCTTGAGACAATACAGAAAATCAAGGGTCTGGTTGATCACTGAGGAGTAGCAGCTTTGATCAACCTGTTAGGAGGTATAAAAATGCAGATTTTCAAAGATGCTGGTGGGTGGCTGCATTGAGCATGCTGGTAAGGGGAGGGGGGGTTGGGAGAACACCCACCTTGCTGTTTCTTTCGCTGATGCTTTTCTCAGCCTCTTTTAGCTTGTCTCGCTCACTAGTCAACTGGACAGGTGAGGGACAGACAGACAGATACAGAGACAGACAGAGCAACGGTCAGGCAAAAACAGAGATTCCAATGCTGGAAGAGGAGAATGGTGAAGCAAAATCCAATTGCCAACTTCATCGGAGGTCACATGGCAATAACACTTATGGGTAGCAAGAAATTGGATGCAAGCAGCCCACCTGAACATCCTCAAAACATTGCTCTTGCCTACTAATGAAGTAATACAGCGGTTTCATTAGCACTTGTTTTGAGCTTCCTGCTCTAGAAAGGTTTGCTCTGAGTGAATTCATAAATTAAGAACATCATTATACACCCTTGCACAGTTCCAGTTAGCAACACAATAGAGCACAACAGTGCCTGTTCACGTTTTTAAGCAGCCTTGGTTACTAAATTATTTTTAGTAATTATTTATTTATGTTTTGTTAAAAGCCATGAAACCAACCTACCGTGTCACAAAATTCTGAGATCTGATATAAAGCAAAAAAGACCACTTGCCTTTCTTGTTTTAATTGCCTGATTGCTGGAGATTTAAATTATTTACCCTTTTTTTGCAGAATCATGGGTAATGCAGGTCTTCACAAGGAATTCCACTGTTAAACATAATTATTTAAATATGCGTTTAAATAATTCTGTCTGATGATCGCAGCTAACACTGGATCTGTCTTTAAAGGTTTATACGTTATCATTAAAATTCAGTTCCCCAATGGAAACAAATGCCAAACAAAAATTGAATAAGACTTAATCTCTCGCACCCCACTGGCGCCAGTCGTTTCTACAACGTTTTTGTTCCAATAATGTTCATCCCAAAAGAAAGTTTTCTTGTTGTGCAGTCAATGCACCTTTGCACTTTTAGAGTTGATTCTGGAATCCTGCTCTTTCAAGTCCTTTCCATCATTTCACTGCGTTATGACGTGCCCAATGAATTTAGCACAAGCACTTTGAACTCACCATGAGCTGCCTCTTTTTTTTTAAAAATGAAAAGGATAAAAACAACATCTTAACCGCCTCTTTTCATTCAGAGGAAGCATACTCCACAGCTTCTGAAATACTCTTATATGGTGCAGTTTCCCCATATTGCACATAGTGCGGAATCAAATATTAAAGACATGTAATGGAAAAGAAGACTGATACTTCCGTGCTGAAGACTCCTGAAGAAGAAAAAAAAAACTTTGATCATATTTGAAATGCTGTCCTTGCTCAAAGTGTTTAGTAAGCTTTTGTTTGTTTTATCTTTATTTATTCTTTGAGGATTTGAAGGTAGAACATTAACCAACACATTGAAGAACAGCAGCACCTTCATATTCTGTGTGATCGTTTCCTCAAAGCGAAAGAGAATGAGTAGAGAGTAGGCTCAAAAAGGCTCCATCTCAAAAGGTGAATGACTGAGCCGTTCCCCTGATACTGACCATAGCAACAACACAGGGCACATGGCAACTGGCTTCATAATTCAAGCGTAGTGCCATCCTTATCAGCACCATTACCGCCAGACTCCTTTGCCAAATCCAGCCCAGCAGAGGCAATAAGACACAGGTTCATCCCTGTACTGCAATCTTACGAGTCCCATGTTGGCGCAGACAGCTGACCACAGAGCTTTCAGAAACCTATCAGGATCCTTGGAAAGATTTCCCCCCAGTATCGCATTCTGTTCTGAATTATTAAGCAAGCTATGGTTCGATTCCTCACCTCTGATTCTATTCCCTTTCTGTTGACTAGCCAAAAGGGAGGGAGGGGTTGAGAACCCTTGAGAAAAGTGTTGCACGTTGTTGGCGTTAGGATGATGTAACTAAGAACTGCAGTCAAAACAAGAAAGGGAAATATCAGAAAATGAAAAGAAAGACCATAGCTGCATTTAAAACCCAGCTTGGCAGAACAACTGAGCAGGAGGTCTAATAATGCATGCACTCTCATTAACTCTTAAAAATACATGAATTAAAAGTGCAGAGCTCTTTTATTATTTGATTCTGTCTATTTCGCATTCACTCTTTCCGAAATTTCCCATAACGGCTGCTTTGATGAGCTCAGACAACTATTATTTTCACATGAGCTCTTGCGTTGGTTCCTCTGAATAATGGCTCTCTTCAATTATGTGTTAAAGGCAAATCTGTTCATAAGCATGTCTTTGCTGTCATCTCTTTGTTGTCCTTGAACCTCGGCCACCCTAATGGCACAAAATATGAAATTTGTGACATTCGTGCTTTCCAGCTCCAAACTCTTGAAACGAACATCATAATGTAACCTACTGAGGGTTATTTTAGAGATTGTGATTAGCACAGAGAGGTTAAATAGGGAAACAGGCGTTTTAAAGAGATGACCTCTGGATCATTAAAGAGATATTACACCCAAAAAAGGAAAATGATGTTATTAATTGCTCACCTTCATGCCATTCCAAATCCCTGAGACCTTTGCTCATCTTCACAACACAAATTAAGATCTTTTTAATAAATTCCGAGACCTTTCTCCATAGACAGCAATGGTCCAGAGATGTTCAAAGTCCAGAAAAAAGTAACCAAAAACCTCTGGCCATTGACCAACTAAAAGCTTGTCAAAATGTCCATGTGTTTTCAGCGGTTCAACTGTAATCATACAAAGCTCTAAAAACAATTTTTGGTGTAAAAGCTGTAAAAACAACTTTGTTTGCCTTTGTCTTTTATTCTGCATTAGGTCAGGGAGCGCATTTACTGCAGGCAATACAACACATTATTGTGTTAGAGTCAGCAGTGCAACTGTCAAGTGTTATATAGACCATATTGTATTTTATGTATTTGTTTATTTATTTGTTTATTTATTTATTTATTTTTTGCACAGAAAAATGTGCCAAATCGGATCTTCATATGATTACAGTTGAACCACTGAGGTCACGTAGAATGTTCTAACAACGGTTTAGGTTCCCTTTCTGGACTTTAAAGGTCCCAAGACTACTGATGCCAATGGAGGAAAAGAGAGCTCTCGGATTTCATCCAAAATATCTTAATTTGTGTTCCAAAGACAAACAAAGGTCTCAGTGGATTGGAACAACATTTAATTAATATCAGAATAAAAAAAATTGGGAGAACTGATAATTTAATACAGATTAGGGATTCCGGTGCTTGTTTGTAGTTTTGCACTTTTGCATAAAATGTATCTACAAACAAGCAAACAACCAAATAGAGAAACAAAATTAAACAGTTCACAGATTTAGAACACAACTTCTACTTCCCATCCGTACCAGACCATCAAAGAACAACAAGCCAGTATGTGGGCTTTCGTGTGGGTGAGCGTAGTCAGTTTCTTCACGGTGATGTGTTGCGCACCCACAACCTGACAACATTGTGAAACTGCAGTGAGTTTTACACCGGCTGTCTAATAAAGGCTACAATTTGTCAGCCTTGCGCATGACAACCTATGAGTTTATATCCCTTTCAGATGTGCCAAAACACCCACGGGATGTGTAACACTCTCATGCTAATATCCTGGTGCTTCTTTAGCGAGCGCATTACATCTTCTCCAGCAGAAGCACCACAAGTCTGGTGATGCGAGAATGTTCTGGAGCCAAAGCTTTGAACGTGCCTTCAGAGTGCACGCTTGGAAAGAGTGTGCGTCTCCAGGGCTCTGCTTCACTCGTCTACCTGTTAATGTGCTGGAGATGACTGAGCTTCAAAGAGAAGGAGACTGCCGTCGGGTAACACTGAAGGACACCCAGGGAAAAACAGCAGCAGAATGACACTTGGAAAAAAGCAAAGCAGGAGAGAGCAGGTGAGCAGTCATTAACGGGGGGGTTGTAGTGTCCGTATTGGGTGCACGCAATATGGCTCGGCATGAATGAGTGTGGAAAAGGAGGAATGATGGTGACTGATGAGGAGGCCTGGGCTCATGAATATGTGTAGGAGTTGAGAAAGTGATGGACGAGGCAGATGGAGGGAAGGAGTGGGTAACGTGCGGTGATTCGGCTCTAGGGGCAGATGAAGTGCAGAGGTGAGGACTGCACACAAATGAAGTGTCGGGCTTTGAGAAGCTGCACTTTGCACGAGGAGGAACCAATTCCAGCTCCGCCTCCACTAATGTGCCCATTTGCTAAATCTGCAAGAATGAATGGTGGTCCAAGCTGCCAGGCTCCTTAATGACAGCAACTCATCTCGGATTTAGAGTTGGAGAGGTGCTTGTTGGGGGAAAGATGGGGGGCAATAGGGCTCGGAGACGTTGAGAGGTAAGTAAACAAAAAGACAAAGTGCTGGCTTTTTCAACTGCAATATATTTGGTTTCTGGAAAACTATTTACGCCATGGATGGCGCTTCACAAATGGTGATTTTTTTTCTCTCTCTCCTTCTATTAAACTCTATAAGCTAGCAAGCAAGCTACTTCTTTTGTCCCAAGGCAGCACTAAAATCTAAAATGTTTCAAATTGGGTTTGGTAGGAAATAGCAGTCATTTTGCGGGAGAAGGGCTGAGGCTTTTTCTTGACAGGAACGATGGTGTGAGAGCCAAAGACGTAACGCAATCCCTCACAGCGTTCATACAATAGCTAGGAACAGACTGCGATGGAGCAATTGAGAAAAATCAAATCCAACAATCTGAAGAGGAGATTGGCCCTTTATTAAATCATACAATCCCTCAAGTCTTAAAATACCCACTTAGAGCACCACTGCATTCACGATAAAAGATAAAAAGGTTTCAATTTGACCAAATTAGCAGAGTCTTTCCCTTCACCGCCACATTAGCAGCTGCATTACCATTCGAAGCAGACAGAGAAAAACTGTTTCAAATGACCTCACAACACAGAAAAAATAAGCACTAGTGATCCTAATGTGCTTGCGTAGCTCATTTCCAGGGCATTTGATGAGCCGAGACACTGAGCGTCAAGAAAGTTTCATGATGTAGACAAATAATTTAATGCCTGCTAGTCTAATAGTCATTGGAGAATAGTTGTGAGGTGAAGAAAGGCAGTCAAAACTGGAAGAAGAAAGCATTGGGGCTTCCTGGCTCTGCAGGATAAAGGGCTCTTCGAAGGCATGACGCGAACCATCAGGCTCTCATGAGAGAAGATAAGAGAAATCTCAGTGGATTCGAAGCCACTGAGAGTACAGCGAAGCACAGATTGGTTCTGTGGTATAATCAGTGCGAACGGAAGGGTAAACTATGCATGTTAAAGGTGAACACATGGGGCATGGCATCAGTGGTAGCTTCCATTAGTGCTAACTCGCATTTCATACCCTTGGGTAGACAGCTGAATAGGTCACACCGATGGGGCTGCTTGTGGACCTGAAGTGGTGGTAAGGGAGAGAACAGTGTGTGTAGTAGGTTTGGTGCAAGTGTTTTTACCTGGGCCTGCAGGGTGTTGATCTGTGACTCAAACGCTTTGATTTTCTCCTCCTGCTTCTGCAGCTCAGCCTGAGCCTCCTGTCGTGCACTAAACTCCTCATCGAACTGAAGACAATAACATACATACAAAAACATTCAAGTAAATCAACCGTATGACACATCAAATAGTTCAACATTGATCTATCTTCATCATTCTATCTTAATCTAAGTTAGTTACAGTAGTTAGTTTTTATTTTAATGCCATGTCAGCATCTTCATGGAAAAACTAATTACAATAACATAAATGTTACATGAATACAAAACAAGCAGACAAACAAAGCAATTCAAATTAAAGAAGCTTTTTCAATTTCACATATGATAAAAATTCTAAAATAATTTTCTGGTCAAATCATATTAAACAATTCCCTGAGTGAGGGTGCTAACGCATAATCGGAAAATTGGAATGAATGGAATTTAATTACATTTTAATGGTGCTCATAAAAAATAATAATTTGAAACAAATGTATTATGCGTATTCTTAGCGTTTTAAAGCCCTTGCAAAGTTTATTTCCCTTACTAAAAACTAAGGGAAAAAACATATTAACAAAATTGACCTGAATGTTGACCTGAAAGTTACCAGGGTTTAATAAAATAAAGTGCATATAAAAGATACATACTTTATGTGCATAGAAATTTATTAAAATGATGTATGCCTGAAAGCATTGGTACATAGCTTGTAACAATATAGCGAACAAAAGACCCCATATTAGCCGCCCAATAGTATTAGTGTCACTGCAATTAATTGCGAGCCTCAGATGTCTAGCTGACATTTGGCAGAGATGGGCAGGAAGCTGAGCAAGAACATGGATCCACTCTCTGTTCCCTCAGAGTATCATGGGATACAGCTCTTGGCTACACTGACAACACCAGCAAGTGTTAGCTCAGCATCCTTAGGAATCTCTGGAGAAAATATTTCAAGTAAAAAAAAAAAATGGCAATATTGTAAGTTGGGGGCTTTAACACTATTTGAAATGGTGCCTGTAAATAGTGTTCCCAGTATGGCACGAACAAGCTTGCAGATTGGAGCATCAGCATTGATTCTGCTTGCACTGATACAGATCATGTTGCTCTGCTGCCAGCTATTGATCAGGCCAGAGCAATCGATGTGCTGTCTCACTGCTCATGGGAGAAAAGTTTGGTGACAGCAGCCTGGTTGCATACCAATAATGGCACCCGGGGTGATTAATAGACTCACCTTTTTGGAGAATTCAGCCGCTTTCTGCTCGCTCTCTTCCACTTTTGCTTTATCCACACACTGATCTGTAAAGCACAAACAGACAGGTACATGAAAAAAAAACACACAGGAAAGAAAAAAAAATGCAAGCATATGTAAATTGCAAGGTGCATTGCTAACACCATGCTTAAGATTCCACATCAGACACCGAATGAAGACAATCAAAAAGAACAAAAAAGCGAATGGAATAAAATGAACCTGTCAGCATCTCATTCCACCCCCCCCCCCCCTCCCCTCAGGAGATTTGTATTCAGTTCTAGAGGTTTGTGATGTAAATTTTAAAAACGGCGCCCGCAAAATGTGTTTTCAACTCATTAAAGTAAGGGGAAGAAGTGAGAAATCTAACATTTTTTTTGTTTCTGCAGATGGGTCTGAAAACTTTTAATGAGCCTTTGTTGGCAAGTTAAAAAAGTGTTAGTGACAAAATACAAAAGGGGGGCAAAGAAAAGAGAGAGAGAAAAAAAACCCAGAGAAATTTACATCACCCTTATTTTATTAATTCCATCGGTGTCCAAAAAACTGGATGACAAAACCATTGGCAATGAATGCGTATTTCCCCGCTCAACAATTAATCATAAAAACAAATGAAAAAAGCCCAGGCCTGTGAATATAAGCGCTACGGCTGAAGTCGTGTTGCGCTTATAAGACATGACATGCCAGCCAGATTTTGCAGATAATGTTTTATTTATGCGTAATGAGTGTACCTTATCTTACATGTCAGGTGAGTGCAGGTGTTTTAGATAGGGCTCTCGTGGGGACCGAGGAATGATAATTAGATCTACTCCACAAAATCACAAACTTTTATCAACTGCAGTTGCGTCTCCTTCAGCGCAGCATGACTTCACCGTTATGTTAGACAGACTGTACTGTGTGAAGCCGTGTAGGATGGCTCTAATCATACCGTAGACATCCCATTAAAGCCCAAAAAGTCTTTCTGGTGAATTTCATTAGAGCGATATAACTCAATCCCATTCTCTCGCTTTTACCTAAAGCTGGTTACCGAAACCCGAAACTCCTTTTATTCCTTCCGAAATGCTCCGTCCACTTTATCAAATGACCGCACAGTTCAAGGCAGAATTGAATAGTCTGGAAAACTGAGTTGTAGCGATGAAGGTCAAGTGTGGCGTTTAATAGACGTTGAACAGGCATTGAATAGACGTTTTCTGAAAAATAAAAACCTCTCAGACTTACCGATGAGATGACTGAAGTCTACATCCAGTCTCTCCCTGTAAGCAAAATCAGGGTCCATGCCACTACGGTGGAGGACGATCTGGGACACACACTCCTCGATCACCTTGTAATACTGAGGCCTGTAATAAAAGGAAGGAGTACGGCGAGAGTGAGGGGGCAGAGTATGACAAGAGACAAAGCCGTTAACTTCATATAAAATACCGCCTCGTGCATTCCTGTGAGGACAGCGCTTCATAAATCATCTGGTAAGACATATCTTTTAATGGCATTTCATGGCTTTGAATTAAGTCTTCCTTTGGTACATAATGAAATCACTAACGGTACAGCCAGTTGGGTGACTTTGTCCATTCAAGGTGAAGACGAAGCCACATCCGGGTCTCTCCGCTTCCCTCTCTAATTTGCAATCATCTTTGGCAATTAAGGGCAGCAATAAAACCTGAGACGCAAATCTAATCAGTGTAATCTGTGTAATTAGTCGCACAATGGCAGAGAAAACACGGCCTTGTGTTTGGAGGGGTGACAATGACGGGACGGGGAGTAAATGGGTCTGGGACTAGACACTGCCACGGCGCTTAGCGTGTGACCTTTTCCAAGTTATATTACCAAATTTAATTGCAAGTGACATTTAACAAATACAATGTCAACTTAAGCCAAGCTCTGCAGTGGCAAATAATTATGTTCCAAGCATGACCTTGAATGTCTCTTGTAGGTATTCAATTTTACTCCCAGAAATGTGTCGTCTCCTTCTCTCGGCTTCTCGACACTAAACAAGCTTTCGAATTCTAATGAACAAGCATGACTTTAAAAATGTCTCGCTGCTAAATAATTGCACCGCAACTCTTAGTTAAAGCCACTTAATTCTGGAGCATTAGAGTTTTTTCATCTTCAAACATTCTTGTTTGATAAATAATATTTGTAGGGGGGTGCAGCTAAGCTGAGGCATGAACAGCAGAGTTTGTTGACCCAAGGTGATGAATTACGTATAACAGCAGGGGTGTCTTTATGCTTATGTTTTCTTTACAATGAATATTTCTGTTTGTTCAGTGTACTGCAAATAGGATAATCAAGATGTCTGCTGAAATCAGAAATGGAAAGCTGCTTCTACAGCTGCAAAATACAGTTTTTGGTAAATGAAATTAAGCTAAACCCATCCAATCGATCGATCGATCAATCAATTGATCAATCAATCAATGACAGCATTTTGAAAGTTTGCAAAGGTTTATCCCTTAATAAAACCTAAGCAGTTTTTGGACATTTCTGTATTTTTTTTTTCCATGTCAAAATAGACCCAAATGCGATATCATAGTTAAACTGAAACGGAAGTAGAAGTGTCGTCATGGCAACTAAAGGCAGGCATACACAGTGCGTTTTTTGCTGTTGTACGAGTGCAGAACTCCCATTGTGAGAAAACGCTTGAAAATTGTGGATGCTCATATGGCCATAGCTCTTACCGTTTGAGAGGAAATTGTGAGCTGAGTCGAGTGGCTCACGAACTCCCAATCATTTTTAAACATGTCAAAAACATCTGGGAGCTGTCGGCTTGAATTTGTGAGGTGTTTGCAGTTGAATGAGACAATCTGTCGAGCTATTTGAAGTTGACCAATCAGAAGGATAAACTCACTGAACAGCGAGCGCCGTATGATGTGTCATGCATGACATGGTCGTCAAAGAGCTTTATAATTCACACACAAAAGGTAAACAAGTGCCCTGGTTCCAGGTGCAAAAACCTGTATGTGTAGCAAACATTCATAGCTCATATCATTATTAAGTTCTTATAAGAGCGGGATAATGATAGAGAAAGTGCCTCTGAAAATCTGATCTTTCTCTCTCCATATTGTGAATGGGATTTTATGAGATTGCTTAGTAATAATAAGTAGGCCCACACGGAATCTGCACGTACAGAATTCCGTAGATTTTGTTATTATTTACTTATTTATTTACTAAATATGTGTAAAATTACATGTATTCTCTTTTTAAATGAATTTCAGTAATATTATTGATTATTATGAAAATGTTTATTTGATTTATTTACAGTACAATTTGTAAAGTAATATTTTCTGTTAGTAGATATATTATATGAGAGACTTGCTTTGTTTATCAAATAAGTGAATCTAATTGGATTTGCATTGTAAACATTAAATTAAAAAAGTTTTAAACAAAGTTTATTCATTCATTTATTTTCCTTTGGCTTAGTCCCTTGTTTATCAGGGGTCGCCACAGCGGAATGAACCACCAACTATTCCAGCATATGTTTTACACAGCGGATGCCCTTCCAGCCACAACCCTACTGGGAAACACCCATACACTCTGGAAACCCACGCGAACACGGGGCGAACATGCAAACTCCACACAGAAATGCCAACTGTGTCCCACTTGGACTCGAACCAGCAACCTTCTCGCTGTGAGGTGACAGTGCTAACCACTGAGCCACCATGCCACCCTAAATAAAAGTTAAAAAGGTATTATTTTTTAATTCATATATTAAGTTTTTAGTTACAAAACTCCTAAAAAAAATCTGTACATTCCACATAAATCGATAGATTTTTATTACAAAATGTTGCGCAAAAATATGTCAGCAGATTTTGTCTGGCCCTAGTAATAACTCATAAAATAGTGTCGTATACCACTGTGTCTGAACGATTTTCATCAAAAATAACTTGTGACATGCGCATGGATAAAAGATCTTCCGACCATCAGAATTCACACGCGACTTAACCTAAACATTTTACTTAAGAACTAAAATCGAATAAAAAATACAGATACATAGAAAAGTTAAAAAAGTGTTACTAAGCAATTATAAACAAGATGACTTACACTTAAATTAAAAATGAAACATAAAAATATGATACAGCATAATTCAAAATAAGTATCAATAATACAAAAGCATACAAATAACACTACAACAATATTCTCTGACTATAATAATCTTATTTAGCATACTGCAAATGCTAAAATGCGTATTTACGAAAATAAAAGAGCAGTAATATATCTTTTGCCGTAACATTTAAACTTAAAAACATACTTGGAATAAACCAGTTATTAAGACATTAACTATAATTGGACGGCTCTGCAATCTCAATGACAAATAACATTTTCAAATAACCCAACAAATTATCATATTCATACAATTTGTCAATTCGAGGCCTTACGGTTAAGAGTGGCGATGTGTAATAATCGGGGGGGGGCAGACGGGGTGCCTGCAACTGATAGGGATGAGAGTGTCACCGAGCCTGGCTTAGTGGCAAGACCTAAAGCTTACGCCTGTCACTGATGTACACCATATCATTATCGCAATAAGCCGCCCTATTTTCTCAACATCCTGGCTACCAACACTGCCGCATGCTGGATAGAAGTGGGAAGGAGACGACTGACCCAGAACTGTCAGAGCGCACCAGAGGAGACGGCATATGTCCCACTCAAGCAAGCCTCTCCTTCCTTCCTTCTCTCTCTCTCTCTCAGTCTGGCACCTTCACTGTCTGCCTCTCATCTCCCATCCAACCCCTGCTCCACACTGCCCATCTAATCTTCACATCAGTCACATCCAAAAGTAGAAGATGTGCTCCATATACACTCCCTCTGATCTACCTTCTGTTAGAGAGTCTTCAAGAGTTATTGCCTGACATCTTCGGCTGCTCCAAAAAAGCAGTAAAAAAAAAAAGTAAGGCTGATGGGAAGAAGGACATTGGTAAGTGTTATTAAATCACTTTTTTTTTCTTTTTCTTTTTTTTTTTTTCACTTTTTTGTATTTTTTATAGATTTTACAGAACATCTCCATACCCAACAAACGAGCCACTTACAACTGCGGGACAAAATCATTGACAACATACTTGTGGAGGAAACCTTTATGCATCAAATTACAAGATCAGTGGCCAGTTGCATAAGCATAGCCACAATGCTGAAGCCGTGGTCACACTGCACTTTTCGCCCCTTAGACTTTCATTCATACCCATGAATGCTGCAGACTGGAAAAGTAAGATTGTGCGAAAAGTTTTTCATGTCTCTGCATAGCAAAGTTCAAGCTTGGTGAACAAAATCGCATCACGTGTTTGTGTGAGACCAATAGTAGATCAAAACGTGACCTCTCTGTACAGAAAAATATGGAGCAATTGCTCACTCTATCAACATCTAATCATATTGTTTTATGCTGCCCCTTTTCGCAGAGCCGCACAACAGAATTTCAAAAGCACTCTAGAGTGACCACGACTTAAGACTTGGTTTTAAGTATTAGTTTCACCAGCTAATAATAATAACAGGTGAAAATGTTAAGTCCTCATGTAAACATTTCAAATATTTTAAGTATATTGTAATATATTTTAAATATTCATTTATTCATTCATTTTCAGCTTAGTCCCTTTATTAATCTGAGGTCGCCACAGCAGAATGAACCGCCAACTTATCCAGCATATGTTTTACACAGCGGACGCCCTTCCAGCTGCAACCCATCACTGGGAAACATTCATACACACTCATTCACACACATACACTACGGACAATTTAGCTTACCCAATTCACCTATAGTGCATGTCTTTGGACTTGTGGGGGAAACCGGAGCACCCAGAGGAAACCCACGCCAACACGGGGAGAACATACAAACTCCACACAGAAATGTCAACTGACCCAGCCGAGGCTCAAATCAGCGACCTTCTTGCTGTGAGGCGATCGTGCTACCCACTGTGCCACAGTGAGGCCCTAATTGAAATATAAGTTTTTAAATATATTTTCAAATATAAATAGAAAATTTTCACAGTATTTCCATTTTCTGGAAGTCTTTTTTTTAAGTCATTTTTTTAAATGTAATTTTTAAAAATCAAAGACATGCGCTATAGGTGAATTGAATAAATTAAATTGGCCGCACTGTATGAGTGTAAATAAGTGTGTATGGATGTTTCCCAGTACTAGGTTGCAGCTGGAAGGTGGAAGGGCATCCACTGTGTAAAACATATGCTGGATAAGTTGGCGGTTCATTCCGATGTGGCCGACCCCTAATGAATAAAAGGACTAAGCCGAAGGAAAATGAATGAATGGAAGGCTAATAATTTTGCCTTCCACTGTAGATGGCTATGTTTTTAAGACTAGTCTAAGCACTTATTTTGTGTTATTTTATTTTATTTATTTTCCATTTTTCAGTCAATTAAACCAAATTGGGAAAAATGTCTTATCAATGTCAATATTTTTATTACATATCTATTTTCCTCATTGTACATTTATTTGTTTAGCCAATACTCCCATTAAAAACACCAATGGACCTTTTTTTTTTTTTTACATTTTTCTACATTTTTAAATCTTGGGCAAACTCCCCCAAAATGAACCATATTAACCACCTTATTTAATTTTATTTCTCCAGCACAATGTCATAGATGATTCTTTTACATGTGTAGGAATCCCTTTGGAAGTATATTTTATAAAAAATGTTAAATATTAATGTTTTTATATTTCCAAATGCTTTTCACTTTTCAAACAAACTGAGGGCAACTTTCCTCACAAATAACCAAGGACAGAGTTGAGGGCCCAAAGTTAAATGAGGATAAAGGTGTCTGGTTGTTTTGCTGGAATTAAAGAATGGCTTTAAATCAAATGCTGCAATCTATTGACACAGACAGCTCTCCTCTATGGCTGGCTTTGATCACAAGAGTACCTCCCAACACCTATGAAGAAGAGCGACATTGTGGACTGATGCGTACTGAAGTGGAGAGATGCCACCAGCCTATCCTTCCTTGGAGACTCGGCCATCAAAGCAGGCGCTGATCTCGAGGGATCCCTTTAATCTAAAATTATAGCCATACAATTTCCCGACCAGCCAATCCAATCTACATAAAACGTCTCACAAGGTTCAAAAGCAACCAAACACATCTGTGATGAGAGCTTTATAGAGTGACCGTGTAATATAGATGCATATGAGACAACAAACACGACTGTTCATACATTTTTAAATGTGATGCTTGTAAAATATACAACACAGGCTCATTGGAAATACATGCTTTAGCCTACATTTTGGTGAAAAAAACCCACACTTCAAGCATATGTTTGACTGTAGTTTCAGAATGAATTGAATTCTACTGGGCAGTATGACAGCAAAAACATTCCTTTTTACACTAATGATATTTACAAGGACATTACCGAGGTAGCAAAGAGTTCTGGTCCAGATTTGGCATAAAGCTGGCACAGCAGGCATTCATCCTGCACTGGCATACAGCATGTGGGCCAAACATGGCCCAGGTTTGGCAGAGGTGGCACTGTCTTTAAGGTGGCACACAAGATTTGGGCCAGATGTAAAATGTAGTATTTGGCCCAGATGTTAAAAATTGACATATGGGCCATGTAGGTTTGGCCTGTCTTGACCCACATTTAAAATACATTAAAATAATTTTTGAATAAAGAAAAAAAAATTCTACCAATCAGGTCGCTCTGAGAAAAAGCATGCCCATAGTTTGCCTAAAGCGCAATGCTTCATGGGTTTATCAATTCCATTGCAATCGTGACACACCAGCCTATCTGGTCCAGTTCAGGCCCAGTTATGAGTTATTAACTTGCCTGTGACTTGACCCAGATATGGTCCATCTTTGGCCCTTGGTCCAGTCATGTATCGTAATTCACTGCAGCATGTGGGCCAAGCTAACCTAATTGTGTGGGCCAGAGCTGGGCCTGAGAAATTTTGCTATGTGGGTATTTTCTTGCAGTTCTTTGCACAATACCAAATAAGTACCAAAAACCACAGTAACAATGAGTGTGTTTACATAAAATCCACTTTTTCAATGGATAACTTTTCTTGTTTGGTCTTTTTGCTGGGTAGCTTTGAATTTAGAATTTGAGTTCGGTGAAGCACAGTTCCACTTTGAATTTGAGTTCAGTCAAGCATGGTTACACAAATGACATAAAAGCAATGTCAAATCAAGGTAAATCTATGTGGTCACAGTCACAGTTGTGGTCACTTTTTAAATTATGCTTGCTTTTGAAAACACTATTGGCTTTAGTGTAGAGTTTAGGTCAGTGGTTCGGTGGGTGATTTGTGCAATAAGCCCTTGTGCTTGTTTGCAAGAAGGGTTTGTCACTGAAACGTACAACAAAACATACCTTAAGTAATGCATTTCAAATTTGCAAAAAGTTAGACAGTGCCCTCTAGTGAATGTGTCATCTGAAACGTGCAACAAACATACCAAGAGAAACGTATTTAAATGAAGCACATATTTCCAAGTAGCCTAAGCTGAAAATATACATATAAATTAATTGTTTAACCAAAAATATTTAGCTAAATTAAGGTGATTTTTTATATTCATTAAAGACGCTTTTTATCCTGAAACTGTGATTCTTGGAGGTTCAAGTTAAAATGTAGTTTTAAAGCAAGTTAAATCAGTGCAGTTAATCAATAAAACCTTAATTTTAAGTGACCACAATGTTTATCGAACCTTTGGTGAGCACAGCAATATATTTATAGTTATGAATCATCTTTAGTATTTTTACTATTATTACCACCCCGTTACAAACTTTTAAATGGTCTCAAAATTACTGGGGTAACAATTTGAAAATGGGATATAAATACTGATGTCTATGCTAACGATCAAAGCCAACTTTTAAAGTCACTTGACTTTTTGAAAGAAGGTTGCAGCAATTGTGTTGCTATGCAAAAAGCTACCATTAAACAGTATTTGTCTTTTTTCAAGTGATGCTTCAAAAATGCTGTTCAGTTCATCCAGTAATAAAACATGTTAAATCTTTTCTAAGTTATTGAATCATTTATTCAATTTATAAACTAAAATTATATAATAATTTAATACTTGTAACCAACTTGTCTTTAGTTTTTGCATATAAAGGCAAAAACTAAGTGCACAGTCAGTCATAAGTATACATTAAAAATATTAATGCTGTAATAAAAAATGTTCAGTTTCTTGCTTGACCCAACTGTTTTGCTTCAGAAGTATGTATGAACCTTTTGCAGCAATTACGGCTTCAAGTATTTTTGAATATGATGCCACAAGCTTGGCACACCTGTCTTTGGGATTTTTTGCCCATTCCTCTTTGCAGTACCTCTCAAGATCTATAAGGTTGGATGAGAGGCGACGGTGTACAGGCATTTTCAGATATCTCCAGAGATGTTCAATAGGATTTAGGTCTGGGCTCTGGCTGGGCCACTTAAGGACATTCATAGAGTTGTGAAGCCACTCCATTGATATTTTGGCAGTGTACTTTGGGTCATTATACTGCTGGAAGATGAACCGTCGCCCCAGTCTGAGGTCAAGAGCACTCTGAAGTTCAGATGAAATCATTCAGGATGTCTCTGTACATTGCTAGTACATTATGTAGTGTGTAGAATTTTTAGGAAATAAATAAATTTAATAAATTTTGGAATAAGGCTGTAACATTAAAAAATGTGGAAAAAGTGAAGCGCTATGAATACTTTCCGGATGCACTGTATGTGATTATTTATTCCAAAGTGGTAGCCATTGACTTTATTTTGTTTCGACAAGGACCACAGATTCAGCTATAAGTCTTTTTTAATGAATAAAACAGAAGAAAAAAGAAATTCTGCATCTTGAATGGCCTGAGGGGAAGTAAATTAACAGTATTTTTATTTGTTTATTTATTTATTTAGGTGAACTATGTATTTAAAATGTCTTACTTGCGAGGTATTTGTTTCACAGGAGAAATAATCTGAGAAGCAGGAGACTTAATTTGCTGTTTATTTAATCTCATTGGTGTCTAAAAGAAACAATTGGAGACATTAAAGAGACTCAATTTATTATTTCTCTTTCCTATGGGAGAGAATCTTTAATAAGTGCATACATTTTTAATCAGCGTTTGTAGTGATCCTGCTTTCTGCCGTTAGAGTTACAGACACGGGTGGGAGGGAAGGCACTGAACGAGAATCTGCCATACCACTTGCTTAATGTGTTTTCCATTTCTTGCTTTTTTCCAACACGCCGGCCAATACATTATTCATGGCTCAAAGTGAGCAGCAACATGTCCATGGTAAATTCCCTCCCTTTCATCGCTTCTCTCTTCCTTCTTTATTAAATATTTTACCTCAGCAACAGGTCTGATGCAACAGTGAACTGAAATGATCAGTATCATTTCCTCACTTTCTGACAGACACACACACACACACATTCCAAGTGCGGCTGAACATGCAAAACAGCTCTCTCTTTTAAATAAATTATCATTCAAGACGTCGTAGATCAGTGGGTCTAAATCGTATGCTAGTAAGTTTATATTGCTACCAAGTTTTTTTTTAGTTTTTCTGGAATAAATAAAAATAAATATGCATTTTGATGCAGGGGGAAACATATTCATATATATTAGCACGCACACACATATAAACGCATTATTTTTTTCCCCAAATTATCACTTTTTTTATAAATCAAAAAGTTTAAAAACAGGACATTCTACTATTCAAAACATTCACTCATTCATTTTCCTTCGGCTTAGTCCCTTATTTATCAGGGGTCGCCACAGCGGAATGAACCGCCAACTATTCTGACATATGTTTTATGTTATGCTTATGTTTTATATGTGTTATGTTAAGTTGTTATTTTTGATAAATGCAAACCAATTTTTATTACATTTAATCATCATTTGTTCTGTATATTACTTCATTTTATTAAATTCTATTCAATTTAATATTAAACCTTTGAATTCTCATACTTGCAATGCTTGTCAAATGCATATTTGCATGTTTGTCAAATCAACCGAAATGAAGCAGAATGTTAATTAACAGGTACAAACAGCTTATGCTAGTGATTTTAAATACACATACACATATACATACACACCAAATTCTCAAGTTTATATTAAAAAAAAGGAACATGATATTCTACTGCACAGGAAAAGTCAATTGTATATTTCTGATAGATGCAAACCAACTTTTATTAAATGTAATTATCATGTGTTGCATTTGTTATTTCGTTTTGTATTCATTTCCATTAATTTTCCATTTTAAAACTGTGAATGTTCATATTTCAGTGTGCCTGTCAAATCAACTGAAATGAAGCGGAGTGTTAATTAACAGGTATAAGCTATGATTATGCCAATGATTTTGTATATATCCACACACACCAAAATTCTCACTTTAAAAAAAAAAGTAACATGAAATTCTACTGTACAAGAAAAGTCATGTGTATATTTCTGATAGATGCAAACTATCAATTTTTTTTAAAACCTTTTATTCAATTGAATCATTTTTGGCATTTATTATTTTGTTTTGTATTAATTTCCATTTATTTTCCATTTTAAAACTGTGAATGTTCAAATTTAAGTGTGCCTGCCAAATCAACCGGAATAAAGTAATATGGTAATTAACAGATATAAACTACACACACCAAAATTCCCACGGACATAACATTCTACTGTACAGGAAAAGTCAATTGTATATGTCTGATAGATGCAAACCAACTTTTATATTAATGTAATTATCATGTGGTGCATTTATTATTTCGTTTTGTATTCATTTCCATAAATTTTCCATTTTAAAACTGTGAATGTTCATATTTCAGTGTGCCTGTCAAATCAACTGAAATAAAGCAGAGTGTTAATTAGCAGGTATAAACTATGATTATGAAAGTGATTTTAAATATATCCACACACACCAAA
Organism: Danio choprae; assembly: GCA_903798125.1. Classification (NCBI taxonomy): domain Eukaryota; kingdom Metazoa; phylum Chordata; class Actinopteri; order Cypriniformes; family Danionidae; genus Danio; species Danio choprae. The sequence goes on along the minus strand of CAIGQW010055024.1, from coordinate 14,271,775 downwards.
ATTCTCACTTAAAAAAAAAGTAACATGAAATTCTACTGTACAAGAAAAGTCGATTGTATATTTCTGATAGATACAAACCAACTTGTATTACATATAATGATCATTTTTTTGCATTTCCTATTTTGTTTTGTATTAATTTCCATTAATTTTCCATTTTAAAACTGAATGTTCAGATTTAAGTGTGCCTGTCAAATCAACTGAAATAAAGCGGAGTGTTAATTAACAGGTATGAGCAGTGACTTTATTAACACTTATGGAACCGACATATGAGATATGAAAGCACTTACCTGATATAATAATCATTCCTGATGAGCAGCAGGTGCTGGAGGATGGAGAGGAAGTAAGGCTCTGATCCTGTGTCTTTCACCATGTTGGACAGGAGATGGTACACCTCACCCATATCAGTGAACAGATGGTTAAGGACAAAACTGTACATCCTGCTTGCCATACAGTAAACATTATTTACAGTACATAAACATTTATGCATTACAAGTCCAAAATGTGGGATCAGTAAGTGAAAACTGCATTAATCTAATCAAAATACAGTAAAAATTGTCAAATTGTGAAATATTTAAATTATAATATTAAATCAATTTAAAATTAGTGTTTTCTTATTGAAGTTAGTTTTAATTGTATTTATACCTGATTTAATGCTGAATTCTCAGTCAATCTTTACCCCAGCCTTAAGTGTCACATGATGCTTCAGATGGAGGTTTGCTGCTCTTTTATAAGCAATTATTATTGATCATTATTCATTATTCATTTTTCACATTTCATAGTGTTGTGGAAACCATGATA
>CAIGQW010055024.1:14229668-14247556 GCA_903798125.1 Danio choprae | reverse complement strand
TTTTTTTTTTCAACACATTTATAAACAGAATAGTTTATATTTATAAACAGAACTAATTTCTAATAACTAATTTATTTTATCTTTGCCATGAAGACAGTACAGAATATTTTACTAGTGATTTTTCTAGTATTCAGCTTAAAGTGTAATTTAATGGCCTAACTAGGTTAATTAGGTTAATTAGGCAAGTTAGGGTAATTAAGCAAGTCATTGTGTAACAGTGGTTTGTTCTGTTGACAATCGGAAAAAAATATTGCTTAAAAGGATAATAACTTTGACTTCAACTGTATGTTTTATTAGTGCACATTGCTATTCTTTAGAAAGTGCGAGTTAATCCACTGAAAACAAATGTTTTTGGTAATCTTAAATCAAAGTCTGTACATTTGCTTCTGTGTTTGGAGTGGCTGTCCTTCTCTGATGATGTCAGTTTGACAGCTTTACCACAATATTCTTAACCCCACCCTTCTTACCACTAATTTGCTTTGAGGGAATGACGTGGACAAAGAAAGCCATGCCCCTACTTAATATTCCAATCAGTTGTAAGTACATCAACATACTGAAATAAAAGTCTTAGCAACTTCCGGTTCACTCTGACTTAAAGGAAAAAAATATATATAAAAATATCACTGAATACAGTGTTTGGAATAATACACAATTTATTATTAACATGGCAGAGGTATAAACACAAAAATATGTCAATACCATTTAAGCATGAAAGCAGCTTTAGAAAAGATTAAATCTGATAATTATCAGGAGTTGAGCGAGCTTCATTTGTGTTTGCTCCTATTTAATAAAGCAGCCACATTTCAATCAGAAATGCATTCATTCTCAAGGACAGGTAAAGACCCGGCGTGATTTTATATTCTTTGATAAGTTTGATCAAATTTCTTCTCCTTTTTTTGTACTTGGCACATGCGAGACACAAAATGATATAAACTACTCATGGCAGAGCTTTTAAATTCTAAACACACCTTGTTGTTCATGAAGGCCTTGAGGCACTGAATGAGTTTATGCTGGTTCTTCTTGTCAATGTTCTCTTGCCTGAGGAAAAAAAAAATCAGTGAGTAAAGAGAAAGATAAGAGGGTATGAATGAGCAATCCAAAAAGCACTGAAGAAAGGGAATTGCTTAAAAACAGCGGCTTCAGAATGTCCAGTATAACTTACTGTTTCTTGTCAAGTAGCCTCTCCAGCGCATCCAAAAGCAGTCCGAGACCCTCATGGCCAAAGTTATTCACCCAGCTAAAAACAGAAAGAGACAGGCAAAGAACTGGGTTAGAATATATAACCAACACGCAGACTGCAAATAAGTTTAAGGTTAGAATCTCTTGGTTTAAAAAAAGAGCTGGCCTTCTACACAACTATGGATATGGTGGGATTAATTCGTTCTTTTTTATTCCTTTTTCAGTTTTTATTGACAATAGTATTGGTGGTTGTGGCACTTGCAGAATCATATACAAGATGAGTCAGTCTCTGTCTCTCAGAGAATGCCACCTTTGACAAGAACATGAAAAAATATTGTGATTTTATTCTCCATATTTCTGTTGGTGGCATAACATGCGGATTTTTTCCACATATGTGTGGCCAGATGGGATTCGGGATGAAAAACTAAAATATTTATGCATTTGAGAGATGAAAAATGTGGCTTTCCTTTTGAAATTAAGTAATTATAAACCAATGAAATCTTTGAAATATCATTTGTACGTCTTTTTATTAAAACGCAAGACAATTCATTCACAAGATGAAAACACTTTATTACAATATATAGAAATCTAGCAATACACTGCATTTTAAGGGTCCTTGTTACAGTGTAAATATACATTTGTCATGTTCGCTTTTACATGAAGGCACAGGAACACGCGATTTATCAAAATACACTAATTTATTTATTTATTTACTCACTCACTCACTCACTCACTCACTCGCTTACTCACTCACTCGCTCACTCACTCACTCACTTCAAGGGCACTGGAAACACAGGAGACTCAGAAAAGACATGGGGTGAAGACAACATGGAATGACGATCAGACAATACAATACCGGACAAAGGACTAAACTAAAACACAGGAGTACAAATACACAGGGAAGATGATTAAACTGATTGGACACAGGGGTGAGACACAGGTGAAACAAATGAACATTAAGAAATGGTGGGAAACAGAACAAAGGAATCACATGACACAAAACAGATACCTAACATCATTTAAGCATTGTGTGATATTATTTACTACATGAACTTACTATATTGTTGGGGTGAGGGTTAGGTTTAGCTACATGAATAATTTATGAAAGTGTTACCAAATAAGAAAGTGTTACCAAATCTAAAAAAATAGATAGATGTTTGTTGTTTGCATTATTCGTGTCATATTATCCTATCTGCACCACAATTTTATTAAACATTGTGATAATCGTCAATTCTGATATATTGCAAATCCCTTAAAGGTGCCATAAAATGTATGATTCTGAAATCTGGACTTTACTAGAACATGTTATGCTGCTTTGACACAATCTACATTGTAAAACGCTCTATATATATAAACTTGAATTGAATTGAATAATTCAACATGTTGTTCTCTGATATCTACATAGTAGGTATGTGTAGCATGAGCACATACAATAGTATCCAGAAACAGATTTACATAGAATGAAAAGCTCATTTTTAACCACATATCAAACAGTTGTGAATAATAATAAGCTCTGCTGTGATGCTCTGCAGCTTTATCTACCACAACTGAAGTAGTGGGAAGGAGTGAGTGAGCTGTCTTTAACCCACTAGAGTAACCTAGCTAGCTCATGAGTTGTGTTTTGGATAAAATAGAGGCTTAGTTACACTCAACAAAAAGAATCAACAACTCCTTCAACTACTTAAAAAGCCGATAACTGTGCACAATTCACTGCTTGTGATTTGCTCGACAGTATTTCACTGTCAGGAAAGTACATCAGAACCCAGCTAGGAAAAAAATTAAATCTGTAAACTTTCTCTCACTCTCTGTGGCCCCTTTGACCTGCTGGCGTGTTCGTGAGGTAACGTTTTATCTCCTCTTGGCTATTACCAATGACATTACACGAGCGTGTCATGCAGAGCAAGTTTTCTCCACCTTGTCAGCGTCTATAATGGATCAGCTGATCGCCACAGCCGTTTAACATCAGTGGCTGTGTCACTGTTTGCTGAACAGCGCCAGAGCCGCCAATCGCAGCCTTTTCTGTTGAGTGCATGATCAATCATAGGCATTTAAGATCTCACTCAACAACTCTCAAAAAGCAAGCAGGATAATATTTACATTTGTTTATTTGCTATAAATGCTCATGTTGTTCTGTCCATGTACTTTAGTTTTGTATGATACATTCAAAAGAGTATTTTATTTGAGCAGGTAAAATTAAAGGTACTGTACATATATCTTACTGCTTGTATTAATTTACAATTATATTTAATATTTATTTAACATATATCTTACTGCTTGACAAATTTGTTTTACAAATAATATATAAATACATTTATAAATTATACACTTTAATACAATAATTATTGTGTCGCTAAGTAAAATATCAAATTGTTTATGGAAAGCATCGTCAATGCACCATCATGCACCGAGATATCGAATTGAAACAAATCGATGGCATGATAATCGTAACCGAACCAAACTGTGAGACCAGTGTAGGTTCACACCTCTACAACATACTCATATCTGCTGCCACATTACAAACATATGAAGCAAATTTCACAATATAAACCTTAAACTAACAAGATATACATTCAAATTGACCACATGCCTCTTCAGGGTGACGCTGAATAAATGTATAATCTGTATATTCTTCATTTTGCATTCACAAAACTGCTCCATTTAAGTCTCCCTGGCTCTCCCATTTTTAAAATACGAGTCCCACATACATAGCAAGTTTAATACAAGCTTAGATAAACCTAAAAGTATGAAAAAATACTATAGTTGTAATCTCACTTGAAAATATTGTGACCAATCAAACGCAGCCTGGGGCGTGCATATTAATGTTCGCCAGAGTCTCTGTTTTGTTCCGATTGGCCTGTTTTTCACCGGGACTTTACACACACGGGATTTACATGAGAACAATGTTTTTTGTGAGCCTTATGGTATCTCATTTCCATGTACTGAACTCTTGTTATTCAGTTATGCTTAGATATATGCATATTTTTTATTCTATGGCACCTTTAATTCATAGATACAACCCAACATTTACTTCCTTTTTCACATAAAAACATATAAATATATAAATTCCGAACTCTGGCTTCACCTGATTAACACACGCTTGAAAACAGATTCATCTAAGAACAGCACATTGCAAATGAAGTGAAGACGAATGCAAATGAGAGAACTGGTTGTGTGTGGTGCCTTCAGGCAACTTGTGCAGGCCATGCACTCCAACAGCAAGATAAAGCAATGCATGGGAGATAACAGTAAAACCGATAATGGATTGTGTAAGATAATTGGCTATAAAACACAATGTATCTGGAGACATTAAATGATCTGGAGGGGATAAGAATAGAGAGAGAGGGAAAGAGCGAGAGAGCTACACAGCATGTGATCACATTTAAAGTATGCTATTAACATCACTTGTTCTGCGCTCCAGATTGTCAATAAACCCAAATGCATGAGGCAATTTGTTGCATTAAAGGACCATAAGTCAACGAGTTTCTCCCTTCTTGTGGACAATCATATTGTAAAATGCGACATGCATATTAAAATCATTTGTATGAACCCATATGGTAAAACAAGACCCTCAATTAGAGGGGATGTCATAGCCCAGGGCAGTTTTGTAAGGCTAAAATGCACTTTCTCGCAGATCTGCTATTAAATTAGCCTAAAATTACAAACACGGAGGCTCACTATGCCATTACTCAAAATTCATTACCGACCCACCAAAACAGTTTGAAACATATTACCATTTGCTGTACAGTACATTACAATTGTCTGATTTGTTAATAAAACATAACAGCATAATGTGCAAAATTTATAATGTCTGTTTACAGGGGGCTTCTCGTTTATTGTTTCCAATTTTCTTGAAAGAAAAACACAGTTTGAGGTCGATAAGGGAAAACAAGTTCTTGGTGAACAACCTTAACAAGGCTCGAGGTATAAAAACTGAGTTATTCTGGAGGTGGCTGGTGAAAATGAAGGATGTAAAAACGACATGAGCGTATATAATTCATTTCTAACAACGGTGTGGGTTATGGTTTCAGCCTGAAGCGGATGAGACCAACATCTGAGGTTGTGTGGTGAGACCCAATGAAACCTTAGCCAGCACAGTGCGGTCATGTCACTCAACAACACTCCAACCACACTCAAGCCGAATTACCAACTAACACGATTTTCCAGAGAGATGAGCCAACAACTCGCAGTGGAAGTTTTACACTGCTGTAGACAACACTGAAAAGAGCTGCTCAGGCAATCTGTAGAACAACCTGAAAAGACTCATGTGCCACAGAGCCCCCTAAGACAATTTAAAATTGCATGTACATATGCACTAACTTACTTAATTTATTATGTTTTATTGAAACAGTATTAAATTAATTAATAAAATACGTTTAACATGAGGGCGCAAAAATAATGATTTCAATAATGATATTCAAATATTGGTAAACATAAAAGAACATGAGTTTTTAAGTAATAAATGGCATAAATATATCCAATATTAGACCTGAAACATAATATATGTATTTTTAATTTTTTAGAATTTACAAAAGAAATTGCAAAAATAGAAACATAGCATGCACATGGCCTTTATATATTCTCTATATTGAGAGAGTTCATATGCAAGTGCTATTTGAAAATTCGTTTAAAATACGCATTTTTCTCAGCCTCCTATGTTTATGTTTAGTTTTTTCACCTTAGAGGGAATGAAAAGCATCTAATCTTTGCCATAAAAGCCAAACTGTACCTACATACAAGGAGCCTTAGAAAAATGTAGAAGAAAATGTTGGATACACTTTATATAGCTGCTATGTATAGCTACTAATGTGCTACTATTAGACTGAATGAAACTATGAAAATTTAAGAAGCCGTCAGAGAGTTTTAAAAAGCATTGGAGTGTTGGAGATATAATTAAATATTTTAGATTGTAAAACAAATAATGATGGTCTCTTCAAGCAATGTTAACTAAATCTAACTCTTTTTTTTTATCACTCTAAAGGCATCTTCTCTCAGCAGATAGAGGCATCATGATCAGCTCATCACATCTGAGATTCATTAAGGAAGAAACCTGTCTGTCTCTCTGTCCATTCGCGAGTCTACTTCTTAGGTAACCTGCCAGCCTTTCCTGGAAGCCCCAGGGTAAACAAAGCATCATTTTCTGTCAAATCACCTCATCAGCGACCGACCCACACTTCTGTGGCGAAGATCCAACGATTTGATTTAGACTTATTCATGAAATATTGATTGAGATAATCCTGGAGTTAAGCGGCAGCAAAGCTAGCAGAGTTACTTGACACAAGCTCATACATTTTCTGGGTTAAATGAAATATGCATGGCCTGTGAAAGGATATAATTTTACAGCAGTTGTTAAATAAACATACTGCTAAATAAAATCAATAAACTGACAATGCTTTAACCTTCCGGAGCATCATACTTCATTAAATAAATACAGTAAACGCTGTTGTCTCTACAGTCTGATGGTGGAATATTTACGCTTACTGTAGCAATGACAGAATATTCAAAATGTTATAGGTTAAATGATAGTATAGTTTATATATTAATGTTATATAAACAAACAAATAAATAAATAAACTAAATGACAGTGATTTAACCTTCCAGAGCATAAACTTTAACGAAATACAGTAAGTAAAGGTTGATGTCTCTTTATGGTTGAATATCACGATTTTCTGTAGTAACAACAAAATGATATCAAGATTATTAAAAAAATTGGCAAATGAACATGCAAATTTAAATAGCAGGTATAAGTTATTACTACATTGAATACTGTAAATGAATGAATAAACAAACAAACAAACAAACAAACAAATAAATAAATAAATAAATAAATAAATAAATAAATAAATAAATAAATAAATAAATACTATAGAAAGCAAATAAAATAAGTAACAGACAGTGTTACCATGAAAAAATGATTGCTTACTGTAACAACATGGAAGCCAATAAACAATTAGGGAAATTAAGGCAAATAAGGCTAAATTAAATAGCAGTATAGACAATTAAGTAAAGAATTTTGATTGGTTGGTTGGTTGACTAGTTGATTTCTTGATTTGTTGATTGATTAATAGGTTGATAGGTTGATAGAAAGACAAATAGATAGATTGATTTATGGATTGATTTGAAACTATGAACATTTAAAAAAGCCATCAGAGAGTTTTAAAAAGCATACAGCATACCACAAAAACAGGGTTAAAATTATGATAATGTATAAAGTGTAATGTATTTTGCATTGTTAAACAAATAATGATAGTATCTTCAAGCAATGTTAACCAAATCTAACTCATCATGCTCAATACTGAAACTTATTTATGAAGCTCATTTGATGAGCTAAATAATGATTGTTAATTATACTTAATCTATATACAAATATTTTGATTGGTCAGTTGGTTGAGTGGTTGACTTATTGATTTGCTAATTGGTTGATTGATTAATAGTTTGTTTGATTGTATGTTTGATAGTTTGATTGTTTGATTGATTGATTGATTGATTTATTGATTGATTGATTCATTTATTCATTCATTCATTCATTCATTCATTCATTCATTGACTGGCCAGTAGGTTGGTTGATTGATTGGATTATTCATTAATGAATCAGTCAGTCAATCAAGAAAATGGTTTATCCTTCCAGATATCCTTCCATATCACTTATTGAATTGCATACAGTAAACACTGTTGTCTCTACAGCATGATGGTGAAATACTCATGTTTACTGTAGCAAAACAAAACATTATCAAGCCAATCAAATTAAATAATCAAAAAAACGGCAACAGCTGTGACTATATGAATTGTAGTGCAATTGTAATTAGGCTTGACAAACAATGTGCAATCACAGAGACATTATACTGACATCGAGATTATAATAATAAATTGCGCACGCATGTGAAAAATCATTAATGATCATCAGCAGGAGCGTACAATACAATGCCACTCGATGTTGCAAAAGTCGGTTAAATGCTTTACAATGACCGCCAGTTATTTCTATGACCCCTTGCCTTTATTTTTCAGGAGCCTGTAATGTCAACCAAAAAGGCCTGGCTGTTGAGTCTGACATTGTTATTGCACTTGAAGAAGCTCTGGAGTGTTGTGTCATTGAGAACACTCTATGAGAGCAATGCCTTTCAAATTGCATTAGGGCTAAGCCATGGACGGTCTCATTCAGCTGCCCGTGGCCTATTCAGCGCTTCTCTATTCCACTCGAGGCCTTCTGCTCCTAGCAACAAATTGCTCTCAACATTTCAACCCAGCGCTGAGCACCAGAACAGTTAGTCACTGACTAAATATTGCAGCCGAGGCCCTTCTGCTGCTCATGACAATGTCCATGACTCTGAGTGATGTCGAAATCACAGGGAGGCTCAAGGCAAGGCTGAGAAGAGATCAGCTTCAATGCCTTAAGTACAGTATACAGTTGAAGTCAGAATTACTGGCCCTCCTGCATTATTAGCCCTCTTGTATATATCCCCAAATTCTGTTTAATGGAAAGATTTTTTCAACACATTTCTAAGCATAATAGTTTTAATAACTAAGTTCTAATAACTGATTTCTTTTATCTTTGCCATTATGACAGTACATAACATATTACTAAATATTTTCTAAGATACTAGTATTCAGCTTAAAGTGCAATTTAAAGGCTTAACTAGGTAAATTAGGTTAACTAGGCAAGTTTGAGTAAATGGGCAAAGCATTGTATAGGGATGGTTTGTTCTGTAGACAATCAGAAAAAAATATTGCTCAAGGGGGCTAATAATAAAAATGGTTGTGAAAAAAATTTAAAACTGCTTTTATTCTAGCTGAAACAAAACAAATATATAAAAGAGTATTATTATTAAACATCATTTGGGAAATATTTGAAAAAGAAAAAAAATTCAAAGGAGGTCTAATAATTTTGACCTCAGCTGTATGTGAAATTAAATAAGATAAATATATTCCAGGATGGGCCTCACAGTGGCGCAGTGGGTAGCACGTTCGCCTCACAGCAAGAAGGTCGCTGATCGCTGGTTCGAGCCTCGGCTGGGTCAGTTGGCGTTTCTGTGTGGAGTTTGCATGTTCTCCCTGTGTTGGCGTGGGTTTCCTCCGGGTGCTCCGGTTTCCCCCACAAGTCCAAAGACATGCGCTATAGGTGAATTGGGTAGACTAAATTGTCCGTAGTGTGTGAATGGGTGTGTATGGATGTTTCCCAGAGATGGGTTGCAGCTGGAAGGGCATCCGCTGCGTAAAACATATGCTGGATAAGTTGGCGGTTCATTCCGCTGTGGCGACCCCAGATTAATAAAGGGACTAAGCCGAAATGAAAATGAATGAATGAATGAATATTCCAGGATGGAAGTTAAAAAATATTAATTTAAAAAATTGTAATTCCTAACTACTGTATAAATACAGGCTTTCCACTATGAATGAAATTTCAGATTATATACAGGGCTAAACGCTAAAGTTTTTTTTTTATATATAATGGTTTGGTTGGGTCAGCGGAAAAGACTTACTTTCCCCATCAAAACAAATCTAATTAGCTTTCTTAGCCACATATTTTAAATAATATATCAAACCCAACTCTAGTTGTATACATACACATTTTTCAATACAGTATGTCCAGGTCGGTTTCATCACCACATATGGGTCTTTAAATACATGGAAAAAAAAAGATTTAAACAAAAGTTAATGTAAGGAACATAATTCAGCCATATGGGTAAATATCTTTTTCAAAGTTTTGTTAATTTTATTGAGATGGATTGTTGGTGATTGAATGGGTGTTGGCCAAATTGGGTAGCTTTATTAAAATTCTATTAAAATATCATAGAGAAATATAAAATGAGTGAATGTAAGGCATGGGCGACACAATGGCTCAGTGGTTAGCACTGTCACCTCATAGCAAGAAGGTCACTGGTTCGAGTCATGGCTGTGTGGAGTTTGCATGTTCTCCCCGTGTTGGTGTGGGTTTCCTCCGGGTGTTCCGATTTCCTCCACAGTCCAAAGACAGGCCCTATAACTAAATTGGCTGTAGTGTATGAGTGTGTGTGTGAATGAGAGAGTGTATGGGTGTTTCCCAGCACTGGGTTGCGGTTGGAAGGGCATCCGCTGCGTAAAACATATGCTGAAATAGTTGCCGGTTCATTCCGCTGTGCCGACCTCTGATAATCAGAGACTAAGTAGAAGGAAAATGAATGAATGAAGAATGAATTAATTTAAGGTTTTTTAAGGATTATTTATTTTTAATATTATTATTAAGACATTTAAGACTTTAAGACCCTGCAGACACCCTGTAAATAAAACTTTTAAACAAATTGTTTTTAAAAATTACCATCACAAATATGTTTTTATAATATTAAATAAATATTATAATTTAAGCCTCACAGTGGCGCAGTGGGTAGCACGTTCGCCTCACAGCAAGAAGTCACTGGTTCGAGCCTCGGCTGGGTCAGTTGGCGTTTCTGTGTGGAGTTTGCATGTTCTCCCTGTGTTGGCGTGGGTTTCCTCCGGGTGCTCCGGTTTCCCCCACAGTCCAAAGACATGCGGTATAGGTGAATTGGGTAGACTAAATTGTCCGTAGTGTATGAGTGTGAATGGGTGTGTGTGGATGTTTCCCAGAGATGGGTTGCAGCTGGAAGGGCATCCGCTGCGTAAAACATATGCTGGATAAGTTGGCGGTTCATTCCGCTGTGGCGACCCCAGATTAATAAAGGGACTAAGCCGAAATGAAAATGAATGAATGAATTATAATTTAAAAAAAAATTAAAATGTAAATTATTTTTAAAAAGTTCAAAACTCAAACATATCTAGCATCATAGCGTCATCATAGCATAGCATCATCTAGTATAAATAACCTGAAATACTGAAAAACTACTAATAATAATAATAATAATAATAATAATAATAATAATAATGATAATAATGATAATAATACTATTATTATTATTAGTAGTAGTAGTAGTAGTAGTATTTGCATATACAACATGAACAATAATAATAATAATAATAATAATAATAATAATAATAATAAAGTACATAGTATTAATTTTAGTACATTATTTATTATATTGTAAACCGAAATATATATTCCAGAATCAACTAAGCCTTTCAACTCATACTTAAACCAGATAAAAGGTCGACATAAGCATGCAACAAAGATTACACTTTTAAAAAGAGGCAAAAACACATTGAAATCAAAAAATAAAAAATAAAACTGGTAAAAAGCTCCAAGTATGAGCACCCAACTTTATAACCAAAACATTTCAAAATAATTATAATTTGGAAAGATTCCAGTCAGTTCTTGATTCTGCTCTAATGAAGACATTATTTTCTGCTCTTCTGTTTATCCCGAGGCTGTTATTGTGATGACAAGGCAAAAGTTTGCTTATTACTCCCCCTCTCTCCGTTTTGATCTGTCTCCGTGGGTAAATATGCATGTGAAAAGTCATAATTATCTGTGCAGGCTAGTGAGTGATGGAAAGGTAATGAGAAGAAAACAAATGCTTCGCTGATTTCATCACAATTGTGAAGTGGACAGACGGCTGGGCCGTCTCCTCTCACGGGGCCTTTTTTGCAGACGTGTGATATATACTGGGTTTTGGAGCGTTAAACGGGGGACTGAACCCAATGGCACGCTGGAAGAACAATATCCCTGGTGTCAGCGTTCTGTGATGTGTCTGCCACACACTTTAGAAGGAAGGCACCGAGGCAAGAACCTGCTCCTTTTAAAAGAGCCGCTGTTCCCTCTAATGGCATTTGGATCCCAGCAGGAGTCTCAATACAGCTACAATGACTGCACATCAAACCACATCAATGCCAGCTCCACTTCTCTCTGGAATTGTAGACTGTGAATATAGGGTCAACAGGACAAAGAAAATGGCAGGAGGCAGCAAAAGTGTGCGTATTTGAGTAAAATGGGAATGGTAACGGGATTAAACATGAAAGATTGTTGAGATTTGTAAAATAAAAAAAGGATTGATTGAGTGTATTTTTTAGTCGTGTTTTAAAGGCTTCTTTGGTAATGGGTTTCCCAGAGACTGCACAAACACAACAAACATTTAATAAATAAAATAACTCATACACTGTAGACTAAAAAGAAATATATTTATATATTTTTGCTATTTGTTTAAAATGAGCTGAATCAACACAATTATTGAGTTGTTTTTTATCTTCAATCCACTTTAATTTGTAAAAAAAGATAAATAAATAAAATAAGTTGTCAACAGTTGTCAGGTTGACTTAATCAATTTGTGTTGGGACAACATGAAAGAATTGTGTGGAACCCTGCAATTTTTTACACGAATAAATTAAGTTTTAATCAATTCAACAACAAATTTAAGTGGATTGAACATAAAACAATTAAGCTGTTCCAAAAAAAATGTGAATTATGTTGTTTCAGCTTATTTTAAATAAGTGGTTTGAACGAGCAGCAGAAAATCTTTTTTTAAATGTACAAATATATGCCCAATTTTAATAATATATTTAAATGTTTTGAATTATGAAGCTTACATATTTTTATTTTAGCTCTTTTGCACTTATTTAAAAAAATACATTCGATAATTTATAATAAAGTCAAAAGCTGAAAAAAACAGACCACAGAATGTCTAAAACCATAAGCAAAAATGCTCTTCACTGCAAAAAAAAAGCTTTTCTTAGAGTTGTTGTCTTGTTGATAGCCCAAATATCTAAAAATTCACAAATCAAGAAGCATTTTCTAGACAAGCAAAATATTTTTGATGAAAAACTGATCAACTGATCAAAAAGTATTAAAAACAGGCTAAATCTGCTAATGGGGTAAGCAAAATAATCTTATTTCAAAGCGAAAACTAGATAATTTTTTCGTAACCCACTGGCAAATTATTTAGCTTGTTTTGAAGAACAACTCACTTATTTTTGACATTATTTTTGAAAACAAGACAATATTTTTTTCTTGTCTTTATTTCATGATTTTGTATTTTTAGATAATTAAATAATTAGATAAGAAAATAATTTTTGCAGTGTTTAAAGTAATTGGTTTGAATATATATGTCTCATTTCAGGATTGCAAGTGATTCACTATTAATGTAATATAATGCAAATTACTTAAATGTGATTGTGCACATTTAATTCTGTTACTAACTGTTGTTTCACTTATTGTGAAACTTTAAAACCCTTAACAGAAGGGACAAAAACTGAGTTGACATTTTCTCCCATTTTGTGCTTTAGCTCAAGATGCTAACTCCAAACCAGACACCACATGGCATGTCAAACAGAATTGTATGTGTTTTATCATAATATTGTTTTGAAAAAGTGAGAAAGAAATTCACTGAAATTTCAGAGTTGTAATATAACTAATTTACAGTACTAGTGGTGTATAATATTTTGGACGAATTAATGAATTAATGCCACAGTGTCTTCCAGATTTTCTTACCAGATAAAGTAAAATCACTTGGAGCAAGTCACTCTTTCTTTAAAGATTATTATGATTATTACCTTTTTATAATCAATGTAACAGAGTTTAGTAGAGCATAAGGACAGACACAAAATGTATTAGATATTACTGAAATTACAAATAATGCAGAAAATAGATGTTTCATTAAAATGTCTATTCAACGTAATGTTTCATGTATTTAACTTTGTGTGTAGAGAAAAAGATGAAAATTAGATACAAATTAGACTTAACTGAAGCTGAACTTATAATTCAGGAAAAAGGTGCAGTCAAAAGGTACAGTTCTCTCTATATAATGTTTGTTTACATTTAGTTTCTTTCTTTTAGCCTCACAATTGAATATATATATATATTCCCTGTTGCTTTTGATATCACACCTCAGGACAGCCCCTAATGCAAACAGATAGCTTTCTCCAGATATTAAAAACCTCCTTGTCCATGTCTCCCGGTTTTGCTTCAACACTTTCTCACCTTAATGCGCAATCATTTTAATGATCAGTTTAATCATTCTTGTGTTAGTGCGAATCAAATCAGAGTTTCATTTTCTCCGCACAAAAAACATTCGCTCAAGCTATAAGGGAGCTTACCCGATGAGCCGCGCGGGACAGTTTAACTTAATACACCAGGGGCCATCAATTTTTTAGACTTAAGTTCAAACATCTGGTAGTATTGATCTGGTGGTGAAGTATGTCAGAGAGCGAGCAGACGGGGACAAGGGAATCAGTCATGACAGTCACCTCGCATGCTAATGCATAAGCGTCACAAGTCAATAGCGGTGTATGTGCTCACCGCAGCTTTTCACGCTGCCAAAGGACCGATGTGGCTGTCGCTCAGAAAACATGTAGGTCACCTGCTCCTCAATCTCCTGACCCAAATAACTAAAAAACATCAGATACACAGCGTGCTAGAGGGAAAAAAAATCTACCTAAAAATACTCTAATATGGAGCGCTGACATATAATCTATCTATATCACACTTGCTTGTAATGCTTGTCGCGAAATTACAGAATTGTAGCACTTGCACTGAAAATATAAAAGAAAAAAACTGAGCAAAAAATCTATATTAGTCAGATCACTCTACCGCAGTGTGTAATTTCAGCACGAGATGCACCACCAAAAACCCTCCCATAAAAGGTGAGAAAGCTTGACAAAACAATTAATAACAAGAGAGGATGCGGTGGAAATCACAGACAGCCCAAAGATATTGAATTTAGCACGGCGGAATACTAATTTTCCCCATGTACCTGTGCAATACCATTTCTCACTTAAATCAATATGGAATTCAAATCAGATATCTGAATTATGTATGCCTTGCTGCAGGGCTGCGCGGATACGGCTAGCTTTGAGGTTAACAGATGGTGGCATAAAATGAAATGGGCATCCCGCTTAAAATATACCCAGTCACGAAGGACATCAGGATTGGTGGGTTCCTTTACTGCCTCTGAAAAAAAAAAGAAAAGCTCTTCTCTAGTGGCAGATGTGACCACTGCTTCTATTACAGACAGTTTCAGGTACACGGGCTCGCACAAATACAAAAGGCTTGACAGGGCATGCAGGGCTATGATGGCTAACGTGATCAATAATCTCTCTTGAAGAAAATACAGTGTCTATTTTTACACAGACAGTAAGAGCGGGTCGAATAAGTAAAAAAAATCCAATCAAACTATGAGGCTCATGGTAGAGATAAACAACATAATTAGTAAGTAGCATGAATGAAAATAGCATTGCTTATGAACTTATTCATATAAAAACAGCTGTTAAAATGTCACCCAAAAACATCTACTCACCCTGAAGTACTTCCAAATCTTTGAGTTTCTTTTTTGTTGTTTAGTGCTGGGCAAAGATTAATCATGATCACGTCGTTTTCACATAATATATGTGTGTGCACTGTGTATATGTATTATTCATATATAAATGCACACATGCATACATACATTTAAGAATATATATTTTAATATATTTAGATATAAAATATATATTTATTTGATACAAAGTATATATAAAATTGAAATATCTTTGTATCGTATATTATGTCAAAGCAATCTTTTATTTTGGATGCGATTAATCTTTGGCCAGCACTTTTGTTGATATTTTGAAAAAAAGTTGGAAACTTGTAGCCATTGACATCCAAGCATAAACTAACAATAAATAAATAAATAAATAAATACTATGGCAGTCAATGACTATTGGTTTCCAATTTTCATCAAAATATCTTTTTCGTGTTTAACAGAAAAAATAAACTAAAACCGAAGTGGAGGGTGAGTAAATCATCTCAGAATTTTTATTTTTGGGTGAACAATCAATTTAAAAAACAGTTACTTTCTTCATTAGGCCAAAACAAATGAGAGGAAAACTGAAACCTCACTGTGCAAGTATGAACTGATAATTCGTCTGAATTCAGTCCTTTATTTCTCCTTGACGCTGGCTGGAAAAAATACTAAAAAAAAATAAATACTATGGAAGTCAATAGGTACCGGTTTCCAATTTTCATCAAAATATCTTCCTTTGTGTTTAACAAAAGAAATAAACTAAAACCAAAGTGGAGGGTACATCATCTTAGAATTTTCATTTCTGAGTGAACGATCCATTTAAAAACAATTCTTTTTAGCTTTCTTCGTTAGGCCGAAACCTAGAACCTCACTGTGCAAGAATGAATTGATAATTCGTCTGACTTCAGTCCTTTATTTCTCCTTGACGCTGGCTGGATCAAGAGAGCTGATCCATAGCCTGAGGCCTAGAACTAGGTTTCTAATAACATTTGGACTCTGGAGAGAGAGCAGAAACTAACCGGATGGCATGGGGGGGGGGGGGAGAAATGACCCTAGCAAAGCACGGCAAACTTGGCCTCACTTTGTCGCCACGCCAATGCATACAATTTATTTCACAAATCAACAGGTGGAAGTTTTGATAACTTTCTCAGGGTAACTCGGCATATAGTTACTTCTCAAAGTTTTACCTGAAAAGCCTTGGAAGCTTGTCTGCTTTCACTCTCCTGACCTTGACAATGAGAAAGCTGCCTACTGCATCCCAGTCAAACAAAAAATGATCAACAGACATCACCCAGACAGTTATTTCCCAATACTTATACACTATTAATCAAAGCACCTTTTCAGAAAAGAATGGTCCAATAATTCAAAATGCATTTTATAAAATAATAACCTGTTTCGCTTCACAATATCAGTTTTAGCATTGCAGGACTGTATATTTTTTCCACCCTTTATACTTGTCATCAGGATTTAGCTGGAGAAAAACAACCAGAATGTCAAAACACATTTAGAAAATCAATTATGTATGATGGACAAGGGTGTCTAGGCATGTGCACGAAAGAAAGAAAAGTTTAAACGGTGGACTCGTATTTTAAAAAATATCTGACAACCTGCATTGGCATCTCAGAGTCCGCTGCAATTATCCATCACCACAATTTTGGCTGCCCATTATATTACTAGATTGTCTTCAATAAAGCCTCAGTGAACTGTGCGGCATGCATGAAAACACTTACACATACGACATTCTGCAGAGTTACGAGTTACGTGCATTTTGCCTCGTTTAAGCAAAAATATTTATTTATATTACACTGTAAAAAATGTTGGGTTCCACAAAATCGATTTGTGTTGTGCCAACATGAAGAAATTAAATTAACATATTAGTTTTCACAAATGTAAGTTGATTGAAAATAAAACAACTTGTCCCCAAAAAACAAGTTTTTGAAAATTGTGTTCTTTCAGCTTATTTTAAATACAACAGTTTGAACAAACAGCAAATGTCTTTTTTTTTGAGTGTAGCAAACTTTCTTCATGGTCTACTGCCTACATCTTAAGCATCATTGAATGCTAAAATTGACAAAAGTCACTGAAACTTTTTTATATACATCACAGTATATACACCAAACTATCCCTTCACTATTGATAACTCATTCTAAATAACCAACTTTTTTTTTTCATTTTTGTACTGATTTAAATATGTGAGAGTTGTGGAACCTTAGTCTTTCTCCCAACTTGTCTGCCTATACCTTTTCCTTAAAATCTTTTCTTTTTTTTTTTTATTAAAAGGCACAAAAATGTAATTCTAACCTAAAATGTTACAACTGTTTTATAAATTTAATAAATATTAATATATTAAATTGTGCATTTTAAAATATAGAATATCAGCAAATATATTATACATTTATTATTTAAAGGTATATACATCTGTTATTAAATGTGTTATTAGATTCAAAATATATTATTATAAAAAACTGAACGAATATTAAAAGTACTAAAAATTGTGTTTGCTAATTGAAGTTTTGTTTAAAGTAGGCAAACCATATTTGTTCATATATATGTGTA
>CAIGQW010055024.1:14203880-14224668 GCA_903798125.1 Danio choprae | reverse complement strand
TCTTATATATATCATTACTATAATTACAATTATATATATAATTACTCCCTACTTCCTAACCGTAGCTAACCACTATTTAAGTGCATGTGTTCACTGCCAAAAAATATATAATTTTAGAAATGTAGTAAGAAAAACAATGTAAATTCTTTGTGTCAGATAATGCAAATTGCAAATATTGTTTTAGAACTCATTACACTCTTACAACATTTCATCTTCCTTCCAAAATAATGTGTTTAAAGCAAATCATTTCATTTTATTAAATTTTTTTTAAGGGCTGTCTTTGATGTCCAAATATTTTATTAATGTATTCATTTGCCTTGCTTATTGAGGCAGGCCTCATCTCCGGAATTTTATTTTATTTATCAGTAAACAGCCTCAAGTTGTTTGGAACAGGTTGGTTTTGTCCTCTCATCTTTCCATGAATTTCAGAGTTGCACTGAGAGGTGTTTAGATATCTCTGACTCCAGTAATGTTTTATTGATAGTTTCATATTTCTGGATTTAAAAAAAAAGACAAGTTTCCTCTCCTTTTTTTCTTTCTTCGGAATTCATTTTGCATGGGATGAAACGTTTTTAACTTGATTTCCTCTTGCTTGTCCTCTGCCTCATCTTAAGAGAAGGTTGGGAATGGCCTAATTTCATCTACAAACACTGGTCTGACTTTATCCACACGTGACTTGACTTCCAAAACTTCCTAAAAATCTACAGGGAAAGGCATCTCCTTCAATAATCTGCTCCCTAAACTGATAATAAAGCACTTAAGGCCCACCACACACATGCTGACCTATTTTTAACAGGTCTCCAAATGGAAATGATCAACAAGATGTAGCTCAGATGTCTAATACAATTAGATCTCAAAGAGAATGTGTGATACTGACACAAGCAATTAGAGTTTACCACCTCTAAATAAAAACGTATTTGTTCTTGACACCCGTTTGAGGTCATCGAAGTTATTTTAATAGAAGATGGCATATGCACATATAGTTTATTCTTGATATTTTTGACAATTTTTTCAATTAGATGTGCATGTTTTTAGTGGTTAACTAAAATTTGCTGTGCTCCAAACATTAGCATGACATATTCACAACATACAAAACATGGCATTGATGTTAATATTTAAATATTTATAAAGTATTGAGCAATAAATCAATTGATATGAAAAATTCTACACTATTTTGAATAATTCTTAATTAATGCAGCAATGTAAACTCTTTGAACAAGTGAAATCTGGCATAATAATAATATTAGTAGACATTTGCTAGAGTTTAAGTGTTAAATTATTATTAGCATAATAAAAAGCATGATAAAAAAGTATTTAGCATAATAAAAATAACAAATGCTCCCATTGATTCATTCATTGATTTTAGGAAATTAACATCATTAGGGATTGTTATTAGCTTATTAGGAAGCTAACTGGTTAAATGTAACAGGGTTATTCAGTTATCTTTGGCCTATAAATCATTTTCGTAATTGTACTGCTGAAAATATGACTAAATATATACTGTTATTGGTCTTATTTGTATATTTCTGGAGTACAATAATAATTTTGGCTTCTGTCATATGATTTTCCATTTTATAAGCCCAACTTACAATATTTAATTTGAGAACTTACCCTTCAAATGAAGCTAACTGAATAATAGCCTTGATATATAAAGTTTGAAACAAATATGAACTTTGGGACAAATGTGAATTTTGGGACAAATGTGAATTTTTATGTTATACTGTGACCAAACAGATGAAGTTCCTTTGTATGCACAGTTGTATGGCAAGTTTCTGAGAGGTTAATGCGTTTGAGCGTGCAAGCGCATTTGTGGTTCTGTCCATGTCAGGGTCAAACAACAAACGAGACAATGATCACGTCATTAAAGTTCTGCTAAAGTGAGCAACTTCAAGCTGTCAACAATTTATTTCTTGTATGTAAAGTAAAAGGGTGCTGATATGCACTTGATGGCTTTGCTCTTGATAGCAAAGAAATTTTCAGGACTTTTCAGCTTTTATCTATCTTTAAAAAAATGCACCAAGCCGTCCATGTTCATTTTGTGGCCCCTGAGTTGTTGCTTTGAAAAGCATTTATTTGCCCAGTAGGTCAAGAAAAATATAAAAAGAAAAGAAAAAAATGGCTCGCATCAATAAGTCGTGAGCATGTTAAATCAGTTTATTGAGGACTACAGTACAGAGGTTAATGCATACGTTGATCTCTGAAACATTATAATCTTTTGCCAATTATGTGCCTGCATAATTTCCTTCCTGTTATTCGAGAAATCATGAGGTCATTCTATAGAATGTTGCAGTGTACAATTTGAGTAAATTGCAAGTTCACGGTGCTCCAGTCAATAATAATTCTTTGCTTTTTTTTCACAACAAGACCTTTGGTGACCCTCGTACAGTCTGGCATCAACCGTCCTTTTTTGACCTACAGGTCTTCATAGTTCCTCCCATTTTTGTGCCTTTGTGAATATGTGGCTATTAAACTGTATTTATAAGGTTTTAGACTGTGGAATAACAGGAGAATACTTCCTAATGCTTTAATCTCATCATGCTGTGCCACCTGCTGTTGTATGAAGCCTACCTTAATCAACACATAGCCTTGATGACTTGCTGTTTTTCTTCTTTTCCCGAGACCTGTGTTTTCCTCATGAATTGAGAACTGCGATTCATTTCTGATAGTTTAGTAAGTGGTGTGCTGTCGCATTGTTTTTATCTAGGTCTCACTCACCTGCCTGTACTGTACTGTACCCACATGTGCTTTCAGTAGAGTGAACATCAGCTCTTTAATGTGCAGGTGGCGCTTGTGAAGTGATTTGCTGTTGGACTGGTTTCATTTTAAAGTGACTCTACACACTGGGAGTGGTGAGTCAGCTAAGTGATTGTGACCGGGTGAAATGCTGGATGTCTGGAGCTCAGAAGCAAACGCATTCAAAGGCCTGTTGTAGACTCAATAACTTGTTTACAGCATCCGTGGCATGTTGTGTAGTTTTAGTAAAAACAAACAAAACATTTAATATAAAGCATTTATGATGTTTATGGGATTCCACATGGTTAAAAGCAGAAATGTGTAGCTCATATATTTTATTTATTTCAGCTTTTTTTTTTTTTTTTTTGAAAGACTGCATTGTTATTTTAGCTATTATTTATTCATTTTGTTCATTGTTATTATTGTTAATTCATTGTTGTTTAGACATAAGTGTTTTTACTGTATTTCAAAAAATGTTCTCCTTCAACACTATACTGACTAAAACGCACAATACATGATCATTCTCACTTACTGGGCATGCACATACTTTTACTGGCATCTGTATTTGCAGTCTACCGGTTGTGTAATGGTCATATTAGAGGAACTTGATAAATCAGGGAGCGATATGCAATAGTCCATAAGACCAGTGAGAGAGAAATTGTCAATAGCTCCGTTTTCAAAAGTTTGCATTTCAGTCCATCTATAGTGAAAAAGAAAACCAGCATTTTCAATCTAAAACTGGGTTTTTGAGGAGTCAAAGATGCCAGAGTAGTGAGGAGGCAAGGCATAATGCAAAATCTATGCTTTTTAAAATGAAAACACAATCGAGTAAACAGCACCAAAGGCAACGAGAAACATTTTATCATTACTGTCCTTATTATGATCTGTCTCTACTGAACTTTTAGTGAAAATAAAGTATGCTGTGAGACCAGTGAAGTTATTCCAAATCAAATCATTCTTATTTTTAATGAACCAGAACAGAACTATCATTCCTGTCTTGAAACAAAGCATGTTTGTTTTGCATATAATGAGTGGTTGCTCATTTGGCTTGTAGTTATTGTATAAAATACATATTTGTATTAACACCTTTTTTTTTTTTTTTTACACATTTGTCTCGGGGCTGTGTCAAAGAACATTTGCTGCACAAACAAACCATGTTCCAGATGTTGCTAACTTGTTTTGAACGCAGATCGTTTGCTTGAATATCTCAACATCTGGCCATGTTTCCTGGGGTGATGAATGAGTAGTTAGTTATTCCATAAGCAGGGTGGCTCTTCTCTTTTATGACAACGTAGAGCACCTTCCCAATATGCCACTCCTGTGTCTTCTTAAAAAGAGGGAAAGTGCAGTGGGAAATAACCCTGTGAGTGCTGCTCACATCAAAAGCCTTCTCATTGAGTAGCAGGAAATGTCCTCCAGGTCTTTCTATGGGCCATGCATCTCAACCGATTCTGTCCTTTCAGACCACAGAGTCTCTAGAAACTTCAGAGGAGCGGTATGCTCTTGATTACATGTGCGTATTTTCCTTCTGTTTTGTAGGTTTGCTTGTTTTCCTATGGGGAAGGTGCCGGTTGCTTCTTTACAAGGCTGTCAATCAAGCACTAATGAGCAGTAAATTATGGAATAAAACATTTGCAACCACTTGGCTTTGATATGGCTTCGCGTGCACTAATTGCAACGATTATATCTGTATTATTTTTCAAAAAGATCAGTGGGGCACTCCAGTAATTTTCATTAATCACGAACAAAGAAGAGGTAATTAAAAACCCCATTATCACCAATCATTTTGGGTGTTTATGGAGGGATCCGAATATTAATATAATTTAATTCACACAAGACATCGCATGCACAAAAGATTATTTCAAAGCCCCGCTGTTTCATAGCATGTGTATCTGTTCTCTGCATGGAATTTTATTTGCTGTTTGAGTTGTTTAAGTCACATCCTGATATTGTGTACATTCCTGACAGTCATGGTCATGGGTGCATGCTGCCGATAACCGCTTTTCTTCTTTTGATGGTTCCTCACTGCTGTCACTGAGGTATTCGACAAGGTCACGCCAAGTCCGGAAGAGATAGAGTCATGGGGTGGATCGGCAGCAGGTGATCTGTTTGCTCCCTATTAAAGTGACACTCGCTTTACCAACTGTAATTTAACAGAATTATTCCGGCGCGGTGACCTCACGCTGAGATAAATTACATCCTCGATGTGCGACGCGCCACTATCGCTCTCCTCCATCAACTCGTAATCATGTTCTCTCTGTATATATCTGACTGCAAACAGATGCGCATCTGCCCATCTAGATCCAGATCTGGACCCAGATTACTCTGGAGCTTTCTGTGCGCACAGGCCTGGATAATGACATCATTCAGGAAGAGCTGTTTTCATAGAAATGGGAAAGAGTGGTTGATTAGATGAGTGCATGATGATTTTTCAAATTGGTGTAATGACGCAATTTGTACAATTTTCCTGACTTAATAATAATTAATAATACAACAGTATTTATTTATTTATTTATTTATTATTCATTCATTCATTCATTCATTCATTCATTCATTTTCCTTCAGCTTATTCCAGCATATGTTTTATGCAGCAGATGCCCTTCCAGCCACAACCCCGTTCTGGGAAACACCCATACACTCTCTCATTTACACACAGACTCATACGCTACGGCCAATTTATTCAATTCACCTATAGCGCATGTCTTTGGACTGTGTGGGAAACCTGAGCACCGGAAGGAAACTCACGCAAACATGGGGAGAACATGCAAACTCCACACAGAAATGCCAACTGGCCCAGCCAGGACTCGAACCAGTGACCTTTTTGCTGTGAGGCAACAGTGCTAACCAACCTTATTTTATTTTATTGTATTTTATCAATTTAGGGCAAGGTTTGTTGTTTTAAAAGCAGAAATAAATTAATACGATGCAAGAGGATACATTAAATTGACTAAAAGACTAGTAACAAAAGTGAATCTTGTGTACACTGCTGATTCTAATAAGACGTTTAGCACCAAATAAGAAACAATAATTAAGGACCGTTTGACTCTGAAAACTGCAATAACGGAAATTCATATTTGGAAAATGATTTTTGATTCAAAATGATTTCGTTCAAAAAGTGTGTTGATCACATTAATTTATTACATTCATTCATTTTCATTTCGGGTTAGTCCCTTTATTAATCTGGGGTCGCCACAGCGGAATGAACCGCCAACTTATCCAGCATATGTTTTACGCAGCAGATGACCTTCTAGCCGCAACCCATCTCTGGGAAACATCCATACACACCCAGGCGAACGTGCTATCCATTGCGCCACTGTGAGGCCCCATTTATTACATAAAATATATTAAAATAGAAAACTGTTATTTTAGATTGTATATATATTTCAGAATATAATGCAAGTTACCTTTTTTCTGATCAAATAAATGCTGCCTTTGTAAGGCAATAAAATAAATAATTGTTGTATCTGTTCAACTTTCCCAGTGAAATTGTCATCTACTTATTTTCTCTCAGAAATGATGGACCGAATGGCTCAGTCACAACTGTGTACAGTACTTTTCTACTTTGTACAGTGAGCAGATTTCGATTTATATTGATTTATATCGACTTATTCGAGTTACCAATTAAGATTAATTTAAATAATAGCTTCAATAGAGGATTAAGCTTTTAAAGCCACTTAGCGCCCCCTTGAGGAACCCCCAGTTGTTTTTCCCTTCTCATATTAAACAGTTGTTTATGACAGCATGTGGCACCCAATGGCTGGTCCCCATGTAGCTTGTCAGTTTGCTGCTGTCTCATTATCAATGGGTGTAGGATGCAGAGGTGCAGAGAAACGCAGCGGGCCTGTTCCCTTCCCCACGCGATACTTGCACTCTCTCACATCAGATCGTGCCAAGGCTACATCACAGACACACACACACACATAGCCAGCCTGTGTCCCTGTACCAAAGTGAAATTGACAGGCTCACTGGAGTAATTGTTCCCTGCACTATTGTTTCTGGCAGGAAATGCTGTTATTGACAAATAAGGATTCAATAAGATTCGGAGATGAACACTTTGGGCTTGGTCAAAAGACTGTATTGGCCTTTTCACTGAGCCCCAATTCTCTCTCTCTCTCTCTCTCTCTCTCTCTCTCTCTCTCTCTCTCTCCCTCCTCCCTCTCTCTCTCTCTCGACTCCCTCTCTCTCTCTCTCTCTCTCTCTCTCTCTCTCTGTCTCTCTTTCTCTCTCTCCTCCCTCTCTCTCTCCTCTCTCTCTCTCTCTCTCTCGCTCTCTCTCTCTCTCTCTTTCTCTCTCTCGCTCTCTCTCTCTTTCCCCTTTTCTTTCTCTTTTTCTTCTCTTTATCTCACCAGCACTCAACTCATCTGGTAGTTGGCCTGTCCTTATCTCTCTTTCTCTCTCTCTCTTTTCTCTTTCTGTGTGCTTTCTACCTCCTCCTTTCCCTCAAGAGTTTCCTCAGACCCACACACAGACCGTTCCCCCATGTTCTCTCCAGCCAACAGAAACCCAATTACAGTGAACCAGTGGATGTGGCCTGTCTGCATGATTAGTGTGGTCTGGTGTAATGTTGATATCATCCCAATGGATTGAGCTGGCCGGGGTCATTAAGCAGCATATTATGGCCTGTCTTTGGTTTCTGGTGGTAAAGGTCAATGGATAGTGAAACCAGAAACTCTTGTTTTAGAGTGGGTCAGATAGAGGGTTCTGCCAGTTTTTTTTGGCAAGGAAAGAAACGGAGAGAGCATTTTCAGCCCTGCTTTTCATTATTTAATGTTCGCAGCAAACTTGATCTGTCCGCAGTGCTTCGAATGCTAGCATATTTACAGTAAATTTTGTCCATGTTAACTGTTTACTGTAGTTATGCTAGTGTTTCGGGTTTATACTATGTGATTGCTAAAGTTTTTTCTGTGTGGAGTTTGCATGTTCTCCCCGTGTTGGCGTGGGTTTCCTCCGGGTGCTCTGGTTTCCCCCACAAGTCCAAAAACATGCGCTATAGGTGATTTGGGTAAGCTAAAAAAAATTGTCCGTAGTGTATGTGTGTGAATGAGTGTGTGTGGATGTTTCCCAGTGATGGGTTTCAGCTGGAAGGGCATCCGCTGTGTAAAACATTTGCTGGATAAGTTGGCGGTTCATTCCGCTGTGGCGACCCCAGATTCATAAAGGGACTAAGTCAAAAGAAAATGAATGAATTATGTATAAATGTATTGATCGATTTATTTATAGATTAATTTATCATATTTAACATATTACCCCTTACATCAACATTTACTGTAGCATTTACAGCAACTGATTATTAGTTTGTAGTGTTTTCAGTTATTGAATTACAATTAGTATGAATATGTTACATAGAATAGAAAGTTATTGCTTAAAATTGTGTAAATAATGCTTTCTAAATTTAAAAAATTTAAATTCTGGTTAATTTATACTAATACTACTACTACTATTAATAATAATAATAATAATAATAATAATAATAATAATAATAATAGTTGTTGTTGTT
This sequence comes from Danio choprae, assembly GCA_903798125.1. NCBI lineage: Eukaryota > Metazoa > Chordata > Actinopteri > Cypriniformes > Danionidae > Danio > Danio choprae. The sequence goes on along the minus strand of CAIGQW010055024.1, from coordinate 14,216,438 downwards.
GTTGTTGTTGTTGTTAGAATGTTTTTGTTTGTTTAAAAAAGTCATCTTTTTAAACATGTTTGTATTCATCATATTCATTCAACACAATACCAATTTTTTCACTTCAAGATGTAACAAATCAGTATTTGGCAGAATATGCCTGATTTTCAATTACAACAAAATACAAAGTGATTTTATATACAGCACATATAAATCCTGCAAATAGTAATAAAGGATTGTTATGGATTTGCACAAACCCTTAAGCATTGGTAAGCATGAGAAGTACATGTCATGCAGAACAGAAAGTTACAGATGCCTTTTGTTATTCCAACCCAAGGATATTCTGAATATATAAAGACAGTTATAGCCCAGCCATCATGCGGTTCCTCTCATAGTGAGACGGAGAGCAGCTCAGCCTGTGGTTCAGTGAATTTGAGATGGCTGTCTGCAGCAGGTCTGGAAAGAGCCAGGGGCAACTACACTTACTACAGACAGTAATGAGGGAAGTAATAACCTCTCTCGCACACACACCCCATTACTTCTATCAGGCAGGTATAAGCACACCAGTCATATATCTGGTCCCTCGGATTCCCTCATCTGAACTATAGAGGCAGATGAACCGAGTGATCTTTAGTTGGATTCAGATCAAGACAAATTCAAGTATGACGACCTGCCTGAGAATAAAGAGGCGAATTGCTTCAACCTGAGCTCCTCAGAAGTGTTTGGGGAGAAAGAGTTGCTCTCATCCTCCAATTTGAAAGAGAGCAAAAATGTGAGTTTGCATCAATTGAAAGAGCGGTTAGATCTCAAATCTTCTTTGAGGCACGCAAACACACTACTTTCTTATTGAACGTTTTAGTCACACAAATGATGGTACCAGAACACACAAGGTCAGCTGCCAGTCAACATCAAGGCCGCTTTTATTGCCACACAAACCCGTCATGTTGTTCTAAACCACCGCCTACGTTTAACCGACTGCTTAAACCCTAATGCTAACACCTGCTGATCGCACCAGAGTAAATCGCTGCGTTGTCTGCCATGTTTACAAGATCTGCAGACTCAACACGTACTGTGTCTCCCCATCGCAGCCCCCTACTTGCCTATAGTAATGGCTCATTTATTTTCCTGTTGCTATATAAACCAGCGCTGCCGCCCGTGTCGGAGTTTCTTCACTGCGTCTTGACAGAGCAGAATTGGGACTCAGTCACAAAGATGCCCTGTTTATTCCTCCAAGACTGCCTATTAGTGCAGCTTGCCTGCTGGGGAAGCCACATCCTGGGACGACGACATTAAACACATTCGTACCAGGGAAGAAACCACTAATACTCGCTCCATACTCCCCTACATACTTCTCTGTCGGCATTAATTCATCCCCCTATCTACACGGGTGACTTTGACAGCCCACCATGCGCTCCATCGCCCTCTTCTTTTTCCTCTGCCTCGTTTGGCAGGTTGTTGTTTTCAGAACACACAGATGGAAAAACACCTTCAAAGGACAAAGAAACACATGGATGACTTAGATGAGGGGAAAAAACATGGCTGGAAAAAAAAATGAACCTAAGTAGAATGACAAGAATAAGAATGATGTGGTATATACGAAAGTGAAAAGCAGTAGTGTGGCACACTTTCCATTCTTTTGCCCAAGGGGCGCTGTGCAGGTAACAGATTGACAATCTTCACTTCATCTGTTTAATGCTTGTGAGTAGAAAGTAAGAAAGTAGTCACAAAGACCCACCAGCTTGGCAGCTTGCACAGAAATGGAATTTTCTGCATGAACCTCATGAATAAATTCACCTAGGCTTGGTTATGTTGGTGGAAAGGGATTGTAAGACATCCCACCTGATTGTTGTCAGTGTCTGATCTATTTCCTGTTCATAATGGTGTTTTATTTCATACCCCCATGTTTGTTTAAAGGCAAACATCAAACAGTTGAATTATAGAGTAAAGGAATTAGAAAATAGAAATGTATTATATATTTTCTGCATACCTCTCATAAGTGAGGGGTTTGGGGCAGAGCATAGATTGTGTGAGATTCACAGTCTGTGAATAAAAATCCATTTTAAATAAAGGAGTGTGTCTATTGTGTAAAAAGACTGTTTTGACACAAAGTTCTATATTTCTAATGCTTTTTCTAATGAGCAATGCTTTCTCTATGTAAAATAAGTATTGCAATTTGTATTCATTTAAAGTATTTTTTTTGTTTTTCAGAGTAATGCACACTAAAAAATAAAGTCATTGTAATGTGAATAGTAACTAAACGAGTTACGGTACCATAGGGGATGCTTTGTAGAAACTTCAGAAAAAGTTTTGTTCAGTTTCACTAATATTATTAGTGGTAATCACTTTTAAATGAGACCTTTCTGTTTTCAGTTTACTATGTGAAACGTTTGATTGGATTCTGATTCACAGTCCCTGTAGTTTTAAATCAATTAATCATTTAATCCGTTTTTAATCAAACTGCCTTGCAGTGTCTTTTTAACCTATGTGCTGATTACATATGTTGGTCAACTTTTGTCATCTAATGAGCTCGTTAATTCCTGTGCGATGTTCCCTAAAGCTTGTTTACATAACATGATAGTTGGTCTTCATAAAAGAGTTGTGTAAGAACACATGAGGGTTATATTTGTTGCCGAATATGATCAACATTTTGTATTCTGCTGCTGCTGCTGAATGTCTGAAACTCAACAATAGGTTTCTCTCCATATTAGGATGGAAATAAAAATATTTTAATAAGCACTTTTCTGCTGTTGTTTTTATATTGTGTGGGAGCGTTTCCCATTAATCTGTGTGTACTGTAGAATTAGCATGAGGCAGCTCCTGCTGATTTGTCTAGCTGGTAGCTCTGTGTCAGTCAGTGCTGTGGGTGGGCAGTCTGCTGATTTACAGAGGAAGTGAGTCTGCAGTTATAGAGTGTTAGTAATCATTCTCACCTGCTGGAGACTGGGATACAGCTGGGAGCGCAGGGGCACTGCCTCATATACAAATCAGGTGTTGGTAACTACTTCCCCCTCCTACTATTATCTGCATGTCGTCTGATGATGAGGACAGACACAGTTCAAAATTTCCTCTCAACAGTTCCTATGTATTTACTTATTTACCATCAGCAGAAATATAAAGTCAAAGATTGAAAAGTGGAGCAGGGAGATCTTTCTTCTTTACAATGCTCATGAACTCTAGAGATGATCAAGTCTAATACAGATGTTGTAATTAACGAGTGACAGGCCTAACAGGGTGTAAAGCGCAGCGGTGCAGTGGCTGATCCCTTAATGTTTTTTGTTCCCGCAGGGTGGACTGAGGAATAGCAAGCACGAGTGTACGCTCTCGTCACAGGAGTACGTGCACGAGCTGCGCTCAGGAATCTCAGAAGACAAACTGCTCAACTGCCTGGAGTCCCTGCGCGTGTCCTTGACCAGCAACCCCGTCAGGTCAGTCAGTCATTCTTCACCAACTCTAACCATTCAAGTCACTCCTTCCGAAAGCAGACTTCGATGAGTAACCTGACACATCAACACTCACTTCAGCCACCTCCGACCATCTTCTCACTGTGAAATGAAAAGTTAAACCTCATTCTCCTGTCTACACATTGCAATCTTGGAGGATTTTTCTCAGGATGCTAATTGGAAATCTGTCAATGGGTCTTTTAACCTTCAGTCTATGTGGATCCCCAATTCTGGTTAAATGAGCACAGCCCATAGCATAGCCGGCTAAATGAGTGTATCCTCCAGTCACTTTGAGAGCAGCCCTGTCATCTCCCCCTCTATATCTATTAAGCTCTAATAGATAGGAAATCCTTTTTTTAACACTTCAGACAGCTAGCCATTCTCTGAAACGTTAATAAGCACACCAACCACCACTACAAGACCAGGCGCTTCGCTTTCAAGTCCTGCCACTAAAGTGTGCATCCCGCCTGCTTTTTTTAATCTGTTCTGATCACGCCTAATGTAGTACTTAAAATAATTTTGCGCTTTCACTCAGCCTCCCCTTGCACATTTCTGCCAAGCTTTTATTGTTTTACTAGCCATTCTCGTTCGCTCATAATAAGGCCCATCTCAGCCTTCTTTCCCACAAAGTCTAACCTCCCCTCTAGTGGACGGGATTTTCAAATTTAATTTGGTCCCAGTAGCGCAGAGGGATGCTATGTGACAGCAGACTCTCTCAATTATTTACCAGAGCACTGTCTGAGAGATGGTCCTTAATGTGAATCAATGAGCGCAGCATATAAAGTGGTCATCATGCAATTGGCAGGCAGACCATCTCTTTAGGTCCACGCTTACGCAGGGGGGAAAGAACCTGAGCGGAACCCGTCATTTGATCCGATGGCATTATGTGCCACGGCTCTTCTCAACAGATGTGTTTTGCACTGGAAAGCAATTAATAGACACCCCTGCCCTTCTCCCCAGATGGCAGTACAGTGCAGCAAGTCAAAGGAACACAAACACCGGAATGACTTTGCTATTGTTTTCCTGTCACAGAACACATAATCTAGAATGTGAGTTGTAGAACACAGCGCCTCAAGGTAATCTCTCGTTATTGGCCTAATTAAATGAAGGGATGGCATCTCGTTTTGTTGTCTTTATCAGATCATCACAGTGCTGCGCTGTGGCCCCGTGCATCCAATTATTTACTCCACTGTTCACCATTAATCATGGGAAGCAGATTCTTTGAGAAGCCCACACTTCATCCCCCCATGAGGACAGGTTGTTTGTAAAGATCAGACTCTTTGGCTGAAGACGAGTGGCGTCAGCACATCCACTCAGTAAAAGGGCAGTTTGCGCTATGGGGCCACAGAGGCCAGGACCACCCTCCGGGCATCTGCAAATGGCTGAACTTGTGAGTGCCCAGTCAGAGAGGGGCGCCGAGCGGTGTCTCACACACCCACTGAAGGTCAGGTCTTGCTTAGAGAGAAGCACCCTGGGGTGACGAGAAGCTTGGAGATACTCACCGAACTCTTCTTTTTTTTGTCAGCCTGTCTTTTTTTTGTTTTTTGTTTTTTTTTCAACAACACTGAGGTGATTCTCACCGGCTTGCATGGGTTACAATTAGTATGAGTAGAGCTAATTATTACGGATCACAAAACACAACTGAATAGAGTATGTTAATGTAACCTTTACAGTGTTCTGGGTGTATAGTGCTGTGATAGCTGCACAAAAGATAGAAATATAAAAACAGTTGTTTTTTTTTGTAGTGAACAGTTCAGGTGCAGTATCTGACTTATTTGGTTTACAAAGACTAAATCTAAAAACAATTTGAGGTAGTGTGTTATAACCCCAATATTCTCACGTTTTGTTGTTCTTTTTGGGAGTTTAACAGAACAAAATAAATACAGAACAAAAGCAAAAGTGCTGAGAATAACAGTTAATTTAACATTTGGTCCTAGCAATGTTGATATGTCTGCACAAAATCTAAAGTTTGACGTTAAGTCACATAATGTTTATTTATGTAGCACCTTATGCAATCAATTGCATACATATGTTTTAAAAAGCATTACAAGTTTACATGAACTAAAGCCTACCTATTACAGTGTATAATCAACCCGGACCAGTGGTAGTTCAAAGGTGCTTAGCATCTGGAGCGAAAATTTATGAAAAGTTCACTTGGGCAAGCTATTCTTCTGAAACAAACCTCAAACAAACTTGGTTTTTGGCATGGTTTTGTTCAAAGTAACATCACACAAGTTAGTTCTTTTTGCTTGAAGTGTATCAGAGCATTTACATAATGTAAAAGTAGTTTCTTTAGATCAAGAAATCAAAGAATGGCTAGACTTTCTCAGTCCCACACAGATGAGAGAAAGTAAGGTGTCTGAAGTTTAATTCCTGTGGGACCCAATTTTTTTCTACAGCTCATTTCTTCTTGAAACTACTGGTCATTTATTTATTTATTTTCTTTTTTTTTTTAACTGGACTTTTGTGCACGATTGGAGTGTTACGCACAGCACGTGGTAAATGGGAAATTAATTTGTGGTGAAAATGACCTCAAGTTCCTTCAATTTGCTAAGGTGCAATTACAGATGAGTGCCTTCATACCTTATCTCTGCAAGAAATATGTCAGGGTGTGGATTTCATTTCTCACAAGTAATGGTTCCTGCAACGTGTTCTTTTCCATGATAATCAAAAAGTGCACTCAGGAGCATAGAAATGGGTTTGGTTTACTCATGTGTGTAAAATGATGGACTTAACATACATTACCTGTATTACCCATGATGGAGTACTAATAACAGTCTGTGTATTCACTTTTATTTTTTCTGACATGATCATCTATTAATGCATGGATTACCTGCATACCATGTCCTGTTTTGACTGTTCTAGTTTTCCATATCATTATTTTAATTTGTGTCATAGCATAAACATCCTGAATGGGGGAAAATATCAAGAGGCAATCATTTTTGATGTGTGTCTTAAAAAACGGATGGAAATGTGCTTGAGGAAATCTTTCTTTCTTTCTTTCTTTCTTTCTTTCTTTCTTTCTTTCTTTCTTTCTATTTCAGGTGCTCTCTCTAATAGGGCACATTAATTTTTAAACTTAGCCATATGCCATGGCTTCCTTTGTTTCTGTGGCTCTGTTAAATGTTTCTGAACGGGACAGATGTAAAGTCCTAATACTAATACACATTTTGCACAGACATATTTCTAGATGAACTACTTGAGGTTTAGATATAACATAAAGTAAAATTAGAAACACTGTTTATTAGGTTAGTCTGCACCACTGCATGCACTGAAAAAAACCCCATAACAAAAACAAACAAACAAAAAAACCTAAATATAAGGACCATCCGTTCAGTTTTTACCACGCTAACTGAAGACTATAACTACCTGCTTCAGTTAACTGTTTTTTCCAAACCTCTTTATGCTCTGATCTCTAATCAAAAGTATCATTGCATGATTCACACAGTGTCTGTTTTACTCTGGTAAGACTTCACGTACACTTTTCTGCTTCTGCTTTTGGATTCTGGCCATTCTCGTAGTCTATACCCTTTTAAAAGAAAAGAGAAGACAATGGTAGAAAAGAGAGCTGACATCATATGCCAATTACACTCACAACATATTCAACTTTCTGTTACAAATGAGGTAAGGCTGCTAAAATTGTCATTTGAATTATGCCTCTCATCTCCCTATGGCTTTTATTTAAGCAGATCAGTTCAAGCCTCGAGTGACTTTTTTTTTTTTTTTTGCTCTTTCCTGTTTGCATATCTGAACATGCAGCTCAACGGTAATGAATTCCACCATTTTAAAACCAATTACAGTAGTTGGGCTTTTTTTACTCTTTTTGTCACTCTCTCTGTGGAATAGTGTGGTTGGAGTGTCGACTACAGATGATCTGGATCCTCTTTTAGCTATTCCCAAAACTCAGCATGCTAATGCCATTCTTTTGGTATTACCATAACTTTTTTTTCTTACCTTGAATTTTTGAGGTTTCTGTTTTTGTTTGTCGTGTTATCATACATAACATAGCATTCCGAAAACACTTTATATTTATGCGTATATAAAAAATAAGAATCTTCAAAACTATTGAAATACATTTTAGCAAGACTAAACACTTAAAATAGCGTAAGCTTTTATATATTGTAAAGTAAAGTGACAGGCTTAAAAGCAGACTGTCCCATCTGTAACTGAATGTGAGTGAGAAAATAAATGACCCTGTTGTGCCGTTAAAAAGGCTTTGCTTAGAAGGGAGGCGGAAAAAAAAAGAGACGGGGTTTAGTTTTTCCTCATTCTTATATCTTCTTTCATTAGATGTAATTAATGGTTCGTGATAATAGAATTGGGTCTGTCTGTTGCTGACGTTACACCATTGCACTTCTTTGTTTGGCGTAATTATATTTATTAATGATCACCAAAGATCTACAGTGGCAGTTAATAACCATGTTTTTCTCCGTTTTTTCCATTCATGTTTAATTGTCCTAGATGTTTTGTAGGACGGCTTTAGGAGATGAATTATTACAAAAAGCAGTTCTTGACATCTTTTCTGGAACATGCGTTTTTGTATTCTCTTAATTAGAGTTTTGCATAATGAAAGCCAATGCACATAGTAAGGCTGAATGATTTCATTGCAAATGCAAACCTTTTTCTAAAGGGTCATTTTCTTAGAAGATTCTCAATCTCAAATGTCATATTCCTGTAATCTAGTCTCGTCCTCAGCGTAGGCCTCTTACACAGTTCACTGACACTTTCAAAGTCTGCCTCAGGCTTTTTAGTAGACCTCTATTGGCTAGTCACTAGTGTCTCTTCCAGTCTCCCACAAATCAATACAAGCTGGTGATGCCCAATTTCCACTGTCTTGCATCTAAGTTTAGGCAGTCGGATCACACAGATGCTTTTGACTCTTAGTGGCTCTGAAGTGAAGTTCTGTTCCAACACTTTTGTACATTGTTGCAATGTTTATGAAGGCCTCAGCCCAGCTGTTTCTCTTCCTGCTTGTACTTAAAGGGATAGTTCACACACACAAAAAAGACAATTTTGTCATCATCTACTCATCTTTCACTTCTTCATTCCAAATCTTTCTTCTTTTTGAAGAAAACTGAAAACCTGTAACCACTAACTTCCATAGTATTTGATTTACCTACTGGATGTTTTAGCTTTCTTCAAAATATCCTTTCATTGTGTTCATCAGAAAAATTAAACCCATAAATGTTTATAACAACTTGAGTGTGAGAGCATTTAAATTTTTAAACTATCCCTGGCTGCACGATTATTGCCAAAATCATAATTGTCGATTTATTCCATTGAAATTGTATTTGCGATTACTAATCACGATTATGGATGTTTTAAATAGCCTTATACCATTGTTTGAAGAAATTGCATGGCATAATTCATTCAATAATATTCCTTCAGCTTAGTCCCTTTATTCATCTGGGGTCGCTACCGCGGAATGAACCGCCAACTTATCCAGGATATGTTTTACACAGCGGATGCCCTTCCAGCAGCAACCCAGTACTGGAAAACATCCATACACACTTATTCACACACATACACTACGGCCAATATGGTTTATTCAGTTCACCTACAGCGCATGTCTTTGGAGTGTGGGGGAAACCGGAGCACCCGGAGGAAACCTACGCCAACACGCAAACTCCACACAGAAATGGCCCAGTTGGCCCAGCCCGGACTCAAACCAGTGACTTTCTTGCTGTGAGGTGACAGTGCTAACTACTGAGCCACCATGTTCCCCCTGCATGGCATGATATTGTATATAAAAAATAATAATAACAATAATAAACTATTATTGCATTAATATTGCACATTATTATTACTTGGAACGTTCACATAATCATGGCATCTGTAATCATGATTGCAATTAGAAATTAGATTAATTGTGCACCCCTAATCCCTTTAATAGTCTTTAGATTTAAAACTATTTTATGGAGTCAAAGGATAAATCAATTAAATGAAGCTTAATTATACAATATATAATACAGATTGTGTAACTGAGAATTGCCATATTATTTAAGTTGTTCTTTTGTTGTTTTGAAAACTTATCATGTACTCATTTGTTAAGTCGCTTATTAATTAATGCGTCTTCCAAATGATTTGATGTAGTGTAAATGCAACAAGGGAGACAATCCAGTGTCATTATTTAGCTCAAGTCAGACTTTTGCATTGGTTCACTTGAGGTCAATAATGGTTTGAAGTATAAAGTGAGTTAAATACAGCTATTTGCAGTTCTACAGAAGGCAGCAATGTTGTTATTCAGCTGGAGTCAGTTCAGGGTTGATTCAGTCACTGTCACTATCAGTTGTTTCAAGAAGCTGTAAAGCAGCTCTACATAAGACAGCAGTGCCATCATCTAGCTTAATTCAGTTTTTTTGTCTTATCCTGTGGTGTCTGTCAGAGCAGACATATCAATAAATAGGTGAAAGTTTCAGACTCCAACTAAGCAATCCAGATCACCAAGAAACCCAAACTCCATCAGCTGACAGACAAGTATAAAAATACTTTGGGAGAAAACAGGTCAAACCCCTGGCCTGAGTGAATGAACACAGTGTGATATCAGTGTACAGCCAGACCAGCATGTTGAAAAATCATTGTAACAAGTAAAAGATGACTTCTTCAATCTATGGCTTAATTTAAAAGAAACATTCTTTTGTATATCTCTAATAATAACAACGACTCAACAATTTGATTGATTAATCATTAATTTAAAGAAGTGGTGGAAGCTATCATTAAATTAGACTGTCCACTTTCGGCAGAGGGTGAGTGTAGTGTCAATGGCTCGCTAATTGCTGTCATTCCACCCGGCAGCTGTTGGCTATTAGAGGTCTTTGTTCCAGATGTTGTGTCATTATAATGAACTTGATCATTGTAATGGCCTCTGAAAAATGATTGGTTGCCATCATGGCTTGGTCTTTTGAGAAATAGCCCTCTTGGTTAACCGTGTATGCAATGTATGCAAGTGGAATGACAAAGGTTATGAGTCACGAAGCAATTGTGCCTGTAATGTTTGTGCTTCAGAACACAAATGGAAGTGAATTCGCGTGTCACAATGGCCAATCTTTATGTCAGTGGATCGCTCTCGTATGGAACCTGAAAATTGTGGCTGTCTCCTAAGAACATAAAGAAATGGCTCTTTTATTTGCTGTGTGTTCAAAAGGGAACGTCCTTTAGGCATGGATTGCTCGAACCGCATTATGGCGTAATGATGTGCAGTATTCTGAGACCAAGCATCTGTGGCAGCGAAAAAAGGGAACGCGTGTATTTGTGTGAGAGGGAATTGAAAGTGCCCTACTAGCTGTGTTTGGGTATGACTCCATGGAGAGTGGCAGTGATAAGAGAAGGCTGGGTGTAATGAGCCATATCTCGTGCCCCTGCTTCCTGCCTTCAGGCCTACAGATGGGAAGAGGAATGCCCTGCTCTTCTGTCTGTCGGCCGTCCGCTCCCTCCTCCTCCTCTTCTCAACTCAACTCAACTCAACCACTCTTGAGTTTTTCATCCTTCGCTTTATTTTTCTGCCTGGCCTCCAGACCTCTGCCGGATTTTGCAGAGCTTCTGATGGCGCGCAGTAAAATCAACGAGGCGTCCTCTGCCTATTCACTCTGAGATGGAAAAAAGAGAGAGAGGGAGGCAGGAAAACAGGACGGAGAGAGAGCACTGGACTGTCTTATTTCACAACCGGCACCTTTCTCTTTCTCTCAGCTCACTGAGTTTAATCCTCACAGGGGTGATTCCCGGCCACTACTGTATGGAGCAACCTGCTGCATAGTAATGTGCTGCATTGGCCCAGAGTGCGCTTCACTTCCTATAGCTTTCACTTCCTGTTACTCAGCATTTATTTGGTAGCATGTGTTAGGCTGATGTTTTAAAAATGGTTTTGTTTTAATATGCTTTTATATTAGTGCGCACTGGATTTTGCTGCTTAGTACATATTGTGGATCAATAAGAAGTATTACTTTTGAGTAACTTCATTTGATTCTCAGACTGCCATAAAAATCTTTCTTCAAAATGTTACTCATATAATGCCACACTTGACTTTGATGACGCTGTTTATTTAAAAATAACAGGATTTTTTTTTCTCTAAGGATTTAGAGACTTGAACAGGTCTATGTAATGGAAAAAAAGGGCTGCATGTCTACAAATGAACCATTCCATTCCATTTACAAATATCACCAATGTAATTAGAGGTAACAATGTAACACGATGTATCTGGATGTACAAATATGTCCCCTGAAAAGAATTTGTGATGGCAGTACTATTTATTTATTTATTTTGTATTATTTTATTTTATTTTTCATTGTTATATTATTATTTTTTTATTCCCTCATCTGTAAGGGGTTAAATTGTTGGGAAGAGGTTGTTCTGTAAAAAAATCATAAATTAAATAAAAATTACATTAAACAATGATGGTGTTATAAAAATGGTGTTTATAATATAATATAATATAATATAATATAATATAATATAATATAATATAATATAATATAATATATCCTCACGGTGGTGCAGTGGGTAGCACAATCGCCTCACAGCAAGAAGGTCGCTGGTTCAAGCCTTGGTTGGGTCAGTTGGCATTTCTGTGTGGAGTTTGCATGTTCTCCCCATGTTGGCGTGGGTTTCCTCCGGGTGCTCCGGTTTCCCCCACAAGTCCAAAGACATGCGGTATAGGTGAATTGGGTAAGCTAAATTGGCCGTAGTGTATGGGTGTGAATGAGTGTGTGTGGATGTTTCCCAGTGATGCGTTGCAGCTGGAAGGGCATCCGCTGCGTAAAACATATGCTGGATAAGTTGGCGGTTCATTCCGCTGTGGCGACCCCAGATTAATAAAGGGACTAAACCGAAATGAAAATGAATGAATGAATAATATAATATAGCAACACGGTGGCTCTGTTGTTAGCACTGTTGCCTCACAGCAGAAAGGTCGCTGGTTCGAGTCCCGGCTGAATAAACTAAATTGGCCGAGTGTGTTTAGATGTTTCCCAGTGCTGGGTTGCAGCTGGAAAGGCATCCACTTAGTAAAACATATGCTGGATAAGTTTGCGGTTCATTCTGCTGTGGCGACCCCCGATGAATAAAGGGAATAAGCCAAGGGAAAATTAATGAATAATATAATATAATATAATATAATATAATATAATATAATATAATATAATAT
>CAIGQW010055024.1:14175502-14190862 GCA_903798125.1 Danio choprae | reverse complement strand
ACCCACTGCGCCACCGTGAGGCCCAGGAGGAGCTTAGACAGAAAATTTCACATTAAATTACATGGTACACCTGTTTGATTGTATTATATCAAGAGCTGCACTCAGTATTCGTCAGTTTACATTTGTATTTTGTAGCCATGTATGCGCAAATCGAGCTGTAAATTAACCATTAAAGAAATAGGATGCATATTTACATTTTCCCCTAGAAGCAACAGACCCCATGGAAATTGCCTTTAGTAATAAAGAGTGTTCTTGTTTGTGAATAGATTGCATAAAACCACATTTCTGCCCTGTGCGTTACAAAGACGTTAAGAGACTTACACGTACGTTCTTGTGTAATACATTCATAAGGTGCAGATATTCGTGTATTATCCACATATGTTTAAGAGTTATTTTGAGGTCTCTCTGTTTGTAGTTCTGCATAAAAAGTGTGTCAGTCACTAAGATATTTGTCTGGAAAAGTGTTTTCTTGAAGTCTGTTTCACACTGATCATTGCTGACATGTGCATAAATGCACACTTAGGAGTCTGGTTGTTTAGTCATACCAACTGGGAGTGATTAAATTAATAGCGGGTGATTTTTGTAATCCCAGGAAGTATTATGAAGTTAGAAAATCATTTCTTTAAATTAATACATTAAAAATAAATTGCTTTGCTTAGATATTTTAGTCTTTATTTCAATATCTTTTAAATGTAAATAAAAAGCACAGACGTCTATAGAAATGCATTTGACATTTTTGCTGTTTGGTGGTGAAATTATGCTTAAAGGTAATGGGAGATGTTTTTAGTTTTGGTTTTTGTATTTTTTATTTTGACAGTGGTCATGAAATCTATAATCCTGGGTAAATCCTTGTGGATAGCAAATAATCAAGGTTAATAGTCTACCGGCAATATGATGGCACTATATTCTCATTTGATTGAACATAATTTTAATGATTTAAAAAAAAGATCTATCAACGTGAAACTTGTGTAATTTGTGTAAAATTGTTTTTGATGAACACTTTGCACATTTTGGGATGTAATCTTGGTCAGAAAGCAAGTCTACTTGATTCATTATTTTTTTTTTTTTATCAGTTCAAGGATACTTTCCGTATGCAGAGCATGCTGTAGTGAAATCTGTATGTGCAACAGACGGTGCTGGATTCCTGCTGCATAGATTTCAAAGTGGTGTTTAGAAAGTTCTGCTGAAGGAAACTTTTTTATCGAAAAGTGGATTGGAAATTCCCTAGTGTTATGCTGACATTAAATGAGACTTTTTATTTACTGGTCACTATTTAAATTGGATCCACTGACCATTTAAATTGGATGAAAAAAAAGTGAACATTTTCCTTCTTTGTAAACAACCTACATCTCATTTGTGGTTCCTTTCTTCAATACACGTTTTGGGACAAGCCCATTTTTCTCATTTCAGATGTGTGCAAGATTAAGATACCTTTTTATTTTTTTAAAAAACCTTTTCCATTAAGTTATCTCTGTGTTGTATCATTATCCATGATGAAGCAAGGATGCAGGGATTTATGTGAAAGCGAGAGTCGTTTCTCAAGGTCTGTGGAAAACAGATGACAGGTGCTGCAGATGTCGCAGGTTCTGCAGATAAAGTAGACTTTAAGATTCAGAATTACCATAGCTATAGCCATAACATCCTTCAAGCTGCCCTGCCAACCTATCGATTCAGCGCTGGTTTCGGGAACATAAGAAATCGATCGCCGGGACAGATTGATTTTTTTTAAGTAGCAGATTTTGTATGTGCTGGTTTTTTAATGGCTGCGTTTGATGGATGTTAAGGATATAGTGGTCAGAGTGCCGGAAATGTCGACGGCAGCTTAGACGGGATCTGCTGGAATGATTTATGCATTCCTCCCTGTAATCACGGCGTTACGGCTAGTAAGAGAAGGTGCAAATGAAAGCTTCATTTACTTCTACATTTGAGCGCGAATTGACAACAGCTGGATATTTGTTTTCTTACCTTCACATGAATCTTGTGTAGCAAACTTTTACTCTGTCCTTGAATGTGTTCCCTGTGTTTTTGTTCTGGAGGACACTCGGTTAATTTCCTCCTGTGCTTGCCAGATCATCACCTTATCTCATAGCTGATAATCATTAAACAATTTCCCCCACTTTAACTTTCTTTTTTTGTTTTTAATTTCAGTTTGATGAATTACAGTTGTCTTTTTTGGGGGTGTTTGTTTGCGGTGATAGACAAACATAAAGCGCCCAGGCAAAAAAACAATTTCCTCACACCATGTTTCAGTCACTTAAATACCCATCATTTCAGCCTGACAACTTAATGTTTTGTTTCCCTGTTTATGGGGCGTCATGTGGGCACAATGTGTAAATGATTGTCACTGTTGTCGGAGCCATTAAGTTGCCCACAGTTCTCTGTTATTAGTGTTTCCTAATTCCGTCAGCTCCACGGCCATCTTCAGCCTTCAATATCACCCTGCCTGTGTTTATTGGAATCCTTTCCTGGATTTGAGCAAATTAAGATCCTGATTATTTTATTTGCCGGATGAGGACTTGTTAATGATCTTTCAACAAATTAAATAACCTTGGGCCATGCTAGGATTAATTAGATAATGAGAATCACATCTCCTTTTTATCTTTTTTTCCCTCCACTAAATGCATTATGTGGCGATGGTGCTAAGATTTAAATTGGTTTTCATTTTAATGGCAGATCCTAAAACTAGCTACTCTCAATCTCGGAAACTAAACTTCGAAAAGCGCAGTAAATGGCTCGGGGTTAGTTAAGAGTGGTCTGTTCCTTCATCACACTCACATCACATTCGTCTTGTCCGAGACTGAAACTGATTTATTGCACCTTTTATTTAAGGAGGCATTTGCCAATGGTTTGCGATGATGAGAATATATCACCAGCCATGTTTCACTGCATTCCCCGGAGCGCTAAAAGTTTGACGCATAAACCCCAAATTAAAGGCAAGTCAGGAAGAGCACTGCTGAAATCGAAAATTGTGCAAGCCGTCCATTACATATGGGAATTTTCCTGTGAAAGTTTTTTTGTAATAACTAAAGAACAGGAAGAGAAGACTCCCTCTTGGATATTTCTGGATTGACAGAGCCCTTTTTGAGGCTACTGGCACCAATTAACTTGATACTCGGACAGGACTGCAGTTTTACTGAACGTCGAAGAGGCAATCAGCCCTCATCTGTCATCTCTAAAGGTGATTGTTTATTTACTGTAGGTCACAGCAGAATAAAGAGAAACTTTTTTATGACTGAGTCTCCATTCAGATGTAACTAAAGCATCTAGAGCAAAAACGTTTTCGTCTTTAGCTTTTATATTTATCATTATTTATACACTAAAACATAAAGAATGTTAGCAATATTATATTATTATATTATGGAAAGAATGCGTTAGCAGCTGGGCACCCAATCAAGACAATAAAAAATTTTAGTGTCTGCATCAGATACAATTGACAAAAGTGATTATTGGAAAAGTAAGTAAAAGAAGCATACCATTTCTGACCAGTACATATGAAAATAGGCAAAGTAATATGTGATTATTCTAATTATCATATTTATATTTAGTATATAATTTTTTTATTATGAATTTGAAAGATTAAAAGCTTCTTGCTGACTTAAAAAACAAGCAAACAAAAAATCTTGGGGACTTTGGATAAAAAGTGGCTCATTTTGCGATTCATATTCATATTTAAATTCTAAACATGCCTGACAAGATTATTTGTGATATATAAACACTTGTTACCCTGAACACATTTTACTTGGTGTCTTTTGTAAATCGTGGTAAATTATAATAGTAATTTTTTTTTAATTGTCATTGTTTATTGCTTTTTTGCTCATAACAAAAAATAAATGAATTATATAGAATATTCTCATTTATAAGGTTGAAAAAGCAAAGTAAATGCAACTAAATGTTGTATTACACTTTCATCAACTTAATGTGTGAAATCCACTTTTACATAGGGAATATAGCCACTCTCTTCAAAACTAATTTGTTGTTGTTGTTTTTATTTATTTAATATTTTACATATTTATTATTTTATTGGTGTGTTATTTTAGTTCACAATTTGTTTATTTTATTTATGATTTATTTGAAGTGTATATATACACTTCAGAATCCTTTAGCATTGGCTAACAAGATTTTACACAACATAGCATGACTACTACGATCGCAACGACTTGACATGATTGCCTCATTGTACATTTCTTGGAACTATTTACACCACTCCTGTAGAAGGTCATCCTCAAAGCAGTGCCTTGAGTGTGTTTCTATGGACTTTTTTTTCTGTTGACTTCTATTGAAGTATTCGTTCTGTTCTTCTTTAGCCTCTTTGCAGCCCACGGCAGTGCACTGGCACCTGTTCTTTCAGGTAGAGCAGGTCTGAATGGGGCTTGAATGTGAGAACATTGCCTGAGATAAACAGGAGGGTTTTAAACACTCGTTGTGCGCGCCAATACAATTAAAATGAGCAGCGCGTAAATCCTATTAGCCGAGTGTCAGAGAATTAACAGCAAAAAAAGAATATGAAGAACGTCTGACCTGTATTTATTAAACTCTGTCAGAGGGAACTAAGGAGATTTGGGGAGCTTGTATCAATCACGGGCAGTCTGCAAAGATAAACCCATTACTTGTAAGTTAGAAAAAGGGCTGCTGAAAATTACAGCTGCTCCCATTGGTGCAAAGCCGCTCGACACATTGTTCGCAGATCCCCAACACACCATCGCCGAAAGCTGATTAAGTGCGATTTTAATACGGGCACGTCTGCTTCAATAAATGAGCCAACTTTCTTTAGCTGTACCTTCAGTGAAATGGTACTTAATTTCTTAATTTGTCTCCACGTCGATTCTTTGGCTCACCTTCCAGTTTTTCCTCATTTTGGTGTTGTTCTGCTGCTTTTCCTGTCTCGCATGTTCTGATTTCGTTGTACTTTGCCGTCGAGGCCTGTTGAATCGATATTTATTTTCTGTTGTGTTGCAGAATGAGGCCTTAGGGATGTGCAGTGGAAACAGGAAACGATGGGGACCTTGTGGCAGCAGACAATTTCTAAATCAAGTTACATTGCCCCGCTCTTTGAGTGGCCACTGTCCCCACGGCGTGGTCTCTCATTACATGCTGCCACTTGCACATTGATCAGCGTGGACTTTTGCGCCTCCACTCACCCAGGTCTTAACCTCCGGACAATGTTAAGCTAGCATATGTAGTTTCCACAGTTCGACTTGAGTTTTAGGTAGCACTCTTGGAAACGAGGGCAAATGCAAGTAATAGGTTTCCTTCTGCTTGTTTCATACCAATTTAGGACATTTAGGAGATTTTAGTTCATGTTGATATTTTATATGTGCGATGTGTCAGCTGCACGTCTATGATACCGTCACCAGCAGAAATCAAGACTTATCAGATAACATTTTCTGCATCTTCTGTTGTCTGATTTGGATGAGCCCATGTAAAATGTATGTTTAGTTTTCTGTTGATCTGCTATAGCCCATTTGTCAATGGTCTACAGTAGCCATTTTTGCCAGTGGTCTCCATTATTGTTACTACAGTAATAGTATGGTCATTTTTGGTGAACGAAAAGCCTTCTAAACTGATCATTGTTGTAGAGTGTTGTGGAGAATAGTGGTGTTTAATTTGTGGTTTGTATTGAAGAGCTCTGTTACAAAATTGGATGCTTCACAATGGGTTTCATAGTGCTGTTTATTGATCATTTAAACAACTGTTCCAGTGAATGCCTTTACTCGTTTTTTTGTAGTGCACAGCTCAAACAAGTAGTGCTGTTTCATTCCACTTTTGGTATGTTTGGCAATGAAACCATGAGTTCTGATGGGGGACCATATACCATATTTTCTACTTTTTCAATTATTTATACCCAATATAATTGTTTTCTTTAGTGGGATTACCTTACAGTATGTAAAATGTAAAAAAAAAGAAACTTTCAGGTATATTTACAGGCCAAACTGTGTGGGAATCATTTTAAAAAATACATTAATGTCAGCTGTTTCAGTCATAAGTACAATTAATTATACTTTTATTATACACATAATTAATAATTATTTGGCCCTAATGTACAAATTAAAATAAGATAATTAAAATAAAATGAGACAATTTTAAAATGTTTATTTTTTTTATCCATAGCACCTGCAGCAGACCTTCTCCCCTCATCTTCACCTATGGGCACAATGTCAGGTACAATTTTGTTGCCCTGACAGGATATATGGTAGTAAAATGTCACCATTTAGTCACATTCTAGAGTCCTGACAAGGCATTTTTACCCCCAGAACAGCTGATCACTGTAGATTTTTTTCTTTTTAGACTATTTTCTGTAAACCCCAGAGATGGCTGTTCATGAAAATTCTAGTGGATCAGCCTTTCTGAAATACTCAGACAATCCCGTCAGGCACCAACAACCTTTCAAATCAACCAAATCACCTTTCATCCCCATTTTGATCCTCCGTTTGAACTTCAGCAGGTCATCCTGAGCACTTCACTGACCACCTGACTAATTAGATAGTTTGTTAATGAGCAGTTGAACAGGTGTACCTAATAAAGTGACCGGTGAGTGTAAATCAGTTTTAACCTTTGTCCACAATGATTTCATTTTGATCGCTCAGACAACATCGTACCTAATCACAGCAATAGACTGTTCCTGGCTTATGGTGCTTTAAAGCATTTGTCTTTGGAATGAAACCCTTGAGGCGCACATACTAATCGCCCTTTGTGACACTCGCTGAATCCCACATCGGCTCATCAGTAAAATACTTCACATTTAATTGCAGAAGTAAGAAAGATATTGGCTGTGTTCATGTTAAAAATGACTGGGGTTGAATGAGAATGGGAGACTGGGTTATCAGCTAGGGAAAACTGTCTGAAAAAAGTTGCAGCTGAGTTGCGAGGAAGCCTCCCAATCCTGATAATTAAGTGTTCAGCGAAACAGTGTGTACTCGCCTGATCTTCTGACAAGAGCAGGAAACAGTCCAGTAACTTGTGTTAATGACCTCTTTGCTGAAAGTGTTATTTATTAATTGCATTAGGTCGAAAATATCCCCCATCTGCAGTCTACTTTATGCACCTCTTGGCACCCAACTGATATTAACACAAGGATACGATTTCTTATGGCCACTTACTGTAACGGGAAGGTATTAGATTTCATCATAGATCGCTTGTCTGACAAAAGCATCCATTCTGTCTCCCGTTTTCCTTTCGGCAAAATTACGCAGTACATTGATTTCTGTTTATTTATTTATTTTTAATTCAAATATCTTCAGGTACTTAATCGTTTGTATTTTTAGAAGAACCAATTTATGTCTGTTTTTATCCAATGCTTTTGTATTAAACGTTCGGCTGTACGCATTTGTCTTTTTATGTTAAATGTTCCACAAGAGGAAACTGAAATCATTACAAAAATTGCATCGTTACACTCGCTTGCCAGCTCCAATTAGAGGCATTTACATACACAATGAGCTTTCGCATAGCTTTGCTGCAGAGTTAGGTACTACCGGCAGCTAGAGCTTGACATGTAATTCATTTTGGCACTGAGGAGTCCTGTAGGCGAAAGTTAATTTCCTAAAATTAAACTTAGCATATTAGCTGAAAGATTAATGCTAATCTGACCGGTAGGTCTCGTCAGCATCACATTGTTACAATAGTTGTGGCCAAGGAGCGGGTGCAGAGAGACCGGGGTATGTCAGCCTGGCTATTATTAACATCTCGACTGTGCCGAACAGACGCTGCAAAAAGCTCTTTTGGGGATGTTTGTCCAACTTTGTGTTTATCTTAATTGACACAATCTAACAGATCAATGTTGAAGCAGCTTTTTTTTCCACTGAAACTTTGCAGTAGTGATTTTTTTATTATTTAAAAACGACAACAAAATGCTCAGTGGGTACATTTGACAAGCTGCCTTCTATTCTTTGGATGAAATTGACCTTTCATGGCTTTTTGAATTTGTTAGTATCGTAAGGAAACTTTTATTCAATACCCGACAAAGTTGAAAGTGTAGTTGATGGTATATTTTTTTTGTTAAGTTTTTGTGCTTGGCATCGACTGGCTAGTGTTTTAATAGTGTGCCTGTGTGTGTACCTGATATTTCTTACATTGTGGGGACCAAGCAATAGCAGCAATGTCTTGACCTTGAGGGGACATTTATTTGGTCCCCATGAGGAATTTACAAATAACAAAGAATTAAGTATTTTGGGATTCCTGTAAGGGTTAGGAGTGGGGTAAGGGGATAGAATATGCAATCTGTGCAGTATAAAAATCATTACGTCCCTATAAAGATAGCTATATAAATGTGTTTATGTGTTAGTAAGACTACTTGATCTAATAAAAAAATATTTAGGAAATAAAAGAGTAGTATGCTCTAGTTTTTCTTTCATAAGAAAACGATACATTTTGAAACAAGTTTGTGAAGAGTTATTTTTTGTCATCATATAATGAACTGTAAATGGCAGTGGTGCTTCTAAAAGTGATATAGAGACAGAAATGTGCATTTATTAAATATTACTGTGGATTTTTAGAATAGTTTGGCCATGTTTGTTAGCGTGTCTGCTTTCAGATATCTGTGTCTAAGCTCAGCCTGTCAGCAACATCTCTTCTAGGCAGGAGTGATGGACTTTGCTATTTTTTTTTTTCGTCTGAGGGCATATGATGAGATGCCCAGTAAGGAGCTGTGAGGCTTGGTGAGTATGGACAGGGTTGGTGCTGTTGCAGTCAGTTTAGGCTCCAGGCAGCATTAACTAGCCGAAGGCAGTGAAGCTGAAAGCTCGGGGCTCGGCCCGGCACCGGCCCCTCCACCGGTCACCCCACACAGCGGGGTGGACAGCAGTCATCACCCATTCACCTCAGTCTGACGGCCTGCCTCAACTCTGGGCTCTCATGGTTGTTAACAGCCTCTGCAACTTTTCTTCTCTCTTATTGACAGTCGTGTTTCTCCGGCCTGCCGGGCTTTGAAAGATTTATCATACTTTTGCACAGATTTCATGCTTTGGGAATGTTGAAAGGCCCTGAAATAGCACAGTCCCTAGCGAACGCACTCCTTTAATAAGAAAACAGCTAGTGGAGCGCAGAGAAAAGACAAAAGCTGCAAAGCAGACAGGACATTTGTTAGAAGCAACAACAAATGTGGTTGTAAGCAGAGACAGCGAGCTGGAATGTTTCATAGAAAGGGCTGTGACTAAAAAGCGGCGACTGTGCTTCGCTCGTCCGTAGCAGTCGCGTTTGTTGTGCCAAAGTGCGATTGTGGGGAGTGTGGCATCCGTTATCATGCTTGTCTCCTGACATCCCCTTCCGTATGATCTGCCGTTTGTGTGCGTGGATGTCAGGAGGGGGCAGGCAGGCGTGATGGAGCGGCGTCAAAACAGAATCAACAACTTCTGCCGACAAGAAAGAAATGATTTCCCCCCTGTATATGCCTCACATCCAAAAACAAATAAATTTGCTCCCTTGTGCCTCGTAGGGAATGTTTGATATGCACAATATGTAATAGAGCAAGTGACAAAGGAACAGGAAAAAAAAGCTCTGATTTGGGGACTGTTTTCTCGTGTTGTTGTTTATAGAAATTTTCTCTTTTGAAATGTGCAAATAAACTGTCAGTCTGGCATATGAGGTTGTGAGTCTTTTGTTTTCCTCCTTTTCAACATGGTAAAGTGATCTGCTAAGTGTGTTAATGTGGCCTCCTCCAGTTGTTTGACAAACCTTTTGTCATTGTCTCCCTCTCCTTTTCTCTTGCACTCCGATGCAATATCATAATGTAGGATGATCATGTAAATAAAAAGCTTGCATACTGAGAGATCGATCAGCTCGAAGTTACGTCCTAGCAGGCAGATGTACCCGAGAGAGGCAAACAAAGAGAGAGGACGGCGCTTTAGTTTAGCTGTAGATTTATTCACATTCAGAGGGCCATTACAGTTGACCTTGCATTGCCAGGGAAAGCTTGTGTAAACCAAGACCTAATAAATCAACTTTAACAAGCTCACTCCCGGCTGGCAGAGCAGCCATGCAATGTCGAGCCAGCCCTGTGCATTAATCCCATTCTTTCCACCGAGGGTACCTGTAGATTCGATTTCCCTGATTGCATTCCACGAGACTGCAACACCATTTAATTGCTCTCCAGAAAGCATCTGCTCACTGTCCCTTCACTTATGCACACATGCTTTAACCTAGAAATCTAATTAGGACATACCACTAGCTTATGTTGTTATCATGTAAGGATTAATACATTTTTTTAAGTAAACTAAATACATTTTGGCAGAAAATTTTGTCTAATTTTTATTTGATTACAAAACTAAATATTTATTAAAAACTAGAATATATTGAGAATAGCCATTTTCTATTTTCATTCATTTATTGTTTGTTTATAATGCACACTTAAATATACAACACTATTACTTCAAATAATTTATATTTGAAGTCAGATCGCTGAGTAATAATATTTCTATATATTACACCAACGCCTCCATCTTTCACTTTAAGACGAGGCTCGTGTTTATAATGATTTCCCTCAGGTGAAGACTAGTTTAGGGTCATGTAATCGTCTGGTTTTAGCCAGGTTTCTGTTAGACAAAGAGCATCTAGCTTTAGATTCATTCATTCATTTTCATTCATTCATTTTCTTTTCAGCTTAGTCCCTTTATTAATCAGGGGTCGCCACAGCGGAATGAACCGCCAACTTATCCAGCATATGTTTTACGCAGCAGATGCCCTTCCAGCCACAACCCAACACTGGGAATCTCCCATACACACTCTTTCACACACATACACTACGGCTGATTTAGCTTATTCAATTCACCTATAGTGCATGTTTTTGGACTGTGGGGGAAACCGGAGGAAACCCACGTGAACATGGGGAGAACATGTAAACGCCAACTGACCCAGCTGGGGCTCGATCCTGCAACCTTCTTGCTGTGAGGCAACAGTGCTAACCACTGAGCCACCATGCCGTCCTCATTTTGTATTTTATTATGTTCAAATTTAAAGACAAATTTTTCAGTTTCACGTGATTGTTAGAAATCCTTCTTAATTTGATTCGCATAGAACATTTTTCAGCATTATGTTGATTGGTTGGCAATTTAGAGAAAGCATTGATCATTTATTTTCAGGGCTATTTCGATGAATTAAATGTTTAAAACAGAATTTCTTTCAAATATAAATCAAACAAAAATAAATCTTTTGTAAAGCTGTAAATGCATTTTCTGTTACTTTTCATCTATTAATTCATTCTGGTTGAATAAAGGTATTCATTTATTTCATGCTTATATAAACTGTATTTAAAAGACCCCAGACATTCAGACGTTCAGGCATTTAAAATGATCACAATTTATGTATTTATTTTTGAATTATCTTGACTTTTTGGTCACATGTATCTGACAAAACCTATTTCATCCCCGGAAAATAGCTCGGCAGACACATTAAATCACACTTTTCACTTCTACTTTTGTTCAGTCAAGGCAGATTTTGCTAGACGGGGCACAGTACGAAATGACTCATTCATTTAAAATTTTTGCCAGATTGCCTGAGTTCGGTTGATGTTTGAGGAGAAAGGTAGTATTTGTGATGCTTTTAGCCATAAGCCTTCTTTTTTTTCACCATCTGCAATTCAGATTTGAAGTCTTTAGTCATGCCTTGAGAAAATTAATAAAACTAATGCATTTTACCCCCAAAAAGTACAGCTGTTTACAGTTTTAGATGCTTTGCTCTTTTATCAACATAATGCTTATTTACTAGTATTTTATTTAGCTCAATGTGATGCTATTTTCAATGATGCATTTTTGTTAAGTTGCACCATGCCACTTTTGATACTCTTGGAGAAAAGGGAAGTAAGATACAGTCGTGTAGAGAGAGGGAAAAAATGTTTCTCTTTCCCTGTGCACGTCAGTGATTTGAGCGGCTGAATAATGTGGAACAGTAATTGTGGGAGAGGGTGAGGTTGTTTTGGAAGCAGGTATTTCGGCTTGACATTGACAGCCAGTCACTCATATTTGGAGGCTGCTGTTGACAGGTGGTCTGTGGAGGATAGGGGGGATCTCTCTTTCTCATACACACACAGACACACACACACACACATATATACACGCACACACCTGCTCTACACTTCAGCCCGTCACCCAACCCCATTCATTATCGCACCCTGGCAAATGTGACCAGTCTTGAGGACACAGGTTTGGCATGGGAATATGTGTGTGTGTGTGATAGGAAAGCAGCAGAGAATGCACAAGGTGAAGTTCTCCAGATGTCACATTGCAGGGTTTTGAAGCAGAGCACAGCCGAGGACGCTGAACATCAGTGTGTATGGTGTGCTGGTGACGGGGAACGGAGTTGACACGCTGTCACCGAGTGATGAAAAGCATTGTAAGGTGATGTGGCGGCACTTCTCCCAGTGTCCATGCAGGGGCGGAGGGGAGGGGAGAGGAGAGGATTGGTGGGATGGAGGTAGATAAGGTTTGCACACTAGACAAGTGCTGCTTAGAGGCCTACGTCCCGCATGCCCGGCCTGTGTTGCACCATCCCTCCATCAGCAAGTACTAGAGCCTGGTTGCACACTGTTGGCTTCCTAGAGATAGAGGAAGAGGGGAGGGGCAAACGTGAATGAGAAAACAAGTATGGAGATTCAAATAGTGCAGGATCTTGAAGAGAGTTTTGGAAAAGAGCTTTTTTCACCTTCTTGCTGATGGACGTGCAGTGAGAGAACTAGCAGGAGGGAGTCAGGAAGGGCTTAAAGGAACACTTCACTTTTTTGAAAATAGGCTCACAACTCCCCTAGAGTAAGCACTTTTAGCTTAGCTTAGCTTAGCATAGATCATTGAATCGGATTAGACCATTAGCAACTTGCTGCAGCATGCACAATGATATTACAGAGCCTAAAAAAAATTGTTCAGAAGCGTTTTTTACAAGTGTCTTCATGGTTGCAAGATTTTTACGTGCTGCCTAATATCTTTGAGCAAGATGCTAATGGTCAAATCAGATGATCTATGCTAAGCTAAGCCAAAAGTTTTTCTGCCAGACGTGGAGATTGGCTGAATGGTTTAAAAAATGGGTAAACTCAACTGTTTAACTCTGGGGGAGTTGTAATATGAGCGTATTTTCAAAAGTGTTCTTTAAAGCCCTGTTTGTTTTCATTTTCTGTGTCGACTACGACTAAAACCTGTCTCCGGAAAAGCTTTCCTAATGTACTGCTTTCCCTACGGACACACAAAGAATCAGTGCCTGGCCACTTGCTCCACACTTTCCATCCATGCCTCCATCCATTTCTCTCTTAAATTATTGAACAAAGGACTTTCAGGCAGGGAACAGGCCGAATCTTGCCCGGTTCACAGTTCATTGTTGTGCAAACTGCTCACCAGCAGATTTCAGGCGGTAGAGAGATGAGAGATCCAGCATGATGGTGCAGTTATATGAACCTAAATAAGATTTTTTTTGCCATGAACGTCTGCATTGATTTTTTGCTTCTTCTTCTTCCAGACCCATAATTCACAAGCTTTTATGCTGAGAGTGATATAAGCCTAGTACACATTCATTCGTGCTCAAAGAGAGCGGGGTCAGCACGAGGCCAGTAGTACTATGGAACAATGACGGAATGACTCCTGGGTAGGTCAGCTGACTTGCGCACTGCCAGCTCAGGGGATTGAACCAATGACCTTCTGGGTAGTTCTCACTCCTCTGCCTTCTTGGCTACTGCCGCCAAACATCAAGTAAATCAGGCACAGGAGATGCAGTGAACCGTGTTATAGAAGGCATGGAAATAAGTACAGCGCTTGGTAATGGGCTTTCTGAACTATGTGAACTCTCTTAACTGAAAAGTGTTGTTGACTCAGTGCTTAAAACATCTAGAGAGGCATTCGGCTTGTTAAGTGTGTGTCAATTTGTGTCCGTGTGTGCACATACGGTGCTCTTGGTATATCTGGCAAATAGAAATATTGTTGAAAAAGTGATGGAAAAGAGTAATAGCGGTTTTTGGTAATATTAAATATTTACATGCATAGATGGGAAGTCTTGACATGATCCTTCAGAAATCATTCTAAAATGCTCATTTGGTGCTCACAAAACATTTCTTATTATTTTTTATTGTTGTATAAACATTTTGTTGAAATATTTATAAATGTTTAATATAATAACCTGCCCCACGGTTTCTGTAATCTGAAGTGCGGTTAAAGATTTTATAGCTTAGAAGTCGTTTTTGATAGAGTAGATTTATTAAAGTCCTTTTTCTCCAGATATTTCCAGTGTGGCTATAAAGAGAATCTTCTGAATGTGTCAGTTCTTTAGAAAGTCAAAAAAGCTAGACCACATTGTCTTTTCACACTCTAGCTTTCTGATCAACTGTTTGTGTGGCTAATTATGGGCACAATAATAATATTCCTCAACCAGATTTCGGCATAGAGTTCTGTTTTGCATCAGCATGTGTGTGTGTGTGCGTGTCTATGTGTGCCTCTTAATGAGGTCTGGCGGTTTGGAGAGGGACTGACTTTACCTCTCAAATAACCGGCTACAACCAGCGTCTTCCTGTTGTCATGTCCACTGGTAATGAATACATCTCAATGTCAAAGATACTGTATTAATATACCCTGATGACTATTGGAAAAACATTGCAGAAACTGGCATGAAATCATACCGCAAGTCATAATGAGAGAACTGCAGCACATCTCGCTGAATTATATATTGCATTCATGTGATTGGATAAGGTGAGGCCACTGGAACTCAGACTTAATAATTTAGTGGTTGCATTACTGTGGAGATGATTGCGTGGGCAGGATAACATTTGTTTATTGGGTGTAAGTAAGGAAAACAGAGTGGCACCAGAGGGTATAATGTCTCGAATGAGACACCATGGCATATTGTGAAGCTGCAAATTACAGTGTTTAAATGCATTTTTTTTATGAAAGGGCTGCAGGTCATAAAGGAATGGTTTAACCAAAAATGAAAACTGTCATCATTTGTGACCTGTGTTATCATGTTGAAACATTTTGACTAAGGACATCAAGTATTACTCATTTAAATAAATACATAAAAATACATGTATAAACGTTGTAATGGAAGAGTTCTTTTTCTGTTCAAATGCATTGTTGATATTAAAATATTTGCTGCACACCTTGCTTTTCAGTAACAGCACTGTAGACTCACAATTACAATATTTAAATGCATTTTTTTGTGCTGTAGTGCTGCAGGGCACAAAGGAATTGTTTACGCAAAAATGAAAACTGTCATCATTTGTGACCATTTATATCATGCTGAATTATTTTAAGATGGAACATTGTTGAGTTTAATTATTTTTATGTTCAAAACAAACTTTAATTAAATTGTTTCTTTTCAGTTCATTTCTGTTGCAAACTATTATATTATATTATTCATTCATTCATTCATTCATTCATTCATTCATTCATTCATTCATTCATT
>CAIGQW010055024.1:14121200-14139694 GCA_903798125.1 Danio choprae | reverse complement strand
GGGGGGCAGACTGCAAAGCTCCTACTTTCATTAAGCTAAAAAAAGAAAAGCAGGACTCGTATAGCTAAAGTGATGACGCTGATGTCTTCGGTAAGGCGGTGGTAAAAATATGCCATGTGCTATAAATATATCACATTTAAAAGGGCAAAAAAGTGTGGAAACGGCGTTGAAAGGTGGTCAAGGAGAGTGACGGGACAAGCCATTACCAGATCTTCTGACCTCAAAACGACGTGGGAACATGTGATCCCATATCGCACTAGAGCTGAGAGCAGGATGAAGGGGACTAAAAACATCTAGGTGAATGGAGGGTGATCTGATTGACCGCTGGAACGAAAAAAAGAGAGAGACAATCGAAGAAGGACTTGGGAATATATTGCAATAGAGTCAGAGACAAACAGCGAATGGGCTCCTATCATACAGAAGTGGTGTGCAATCACGAGAATGCGCACTGCACGCACGCACCTACACACATACAGAGCCCATCTTATTTCCCTTTAATACGAGAACACCATGTCCACTCTTGGCTCCCTTTCATCTTCTCTTCATCATAATGAGATCCCGCTCTCCTCTTTTGAAGGCAGGAGCGCTGATTGTTTGTTTCCTATTGAATGGAAGGCCACGTGGCATAATGCAGCAGTCAGTCAGCCGGCAAAAAGACCTTTTCTGTCACCGGTGGGAGCTGGTATTGACATACGCCGCCAGTCTATCAGGTCGCAATTCTTTACACACTTTCTATCCTGCGTGTCCTATATGACAAGACATTCGTCCTTCTGGAGTGTACACACTCCCTGCCATGACTTACAAAAGACTTCTGAGAGCTTGTGTGCGTGCTATAGCATTGTACAAAGAGAGAGCTTGTCAAACTGTCTAACTGTTGTCGGAAACAGCATTTATTAGTGTCAGCTACCATAAACGGAAGGTTAGCCTGCTTTACATTCAGGTGTGATAAAATAAACGCTACCTTTAAGTCATGCCGTTTCCCATATGAAAACAACAAACCAAGACAGGGTCGGTGAAATACAAATAATTCCAGTCCCAGAAAGCACTGGAAATGGTATGAAAAGGTAAATCAATCGTATCGTACTTGACATTTCTATATTAGCACTTGAATAAATGGCATTAAAATTGCATGCGAGGTAGTGGTCGTGCCAAGCAAGCATTGAAGCATCAGTCGAGACCCCACAGGAGATGAGGTTAGGTGTCACAATGAATATTGCGCTAGTGTCAATCCGAACTCAACCCGGAGAAACTTCAATATGTCAGAGCTTGAAGATGCAAACAAAACTGAAATTCACTGGCTCTCAGAGTTGATCCCTGGGATAGAGCAACAGAGAGCATGATCATCTTCAGTGATGAAGGGGCAGTAATAAAAGCGTGTGAAATGGTTTTGTGTCATAACATGGCTCAAAGGCATAAGTGAACTACTAACATTTCTGCTATAGTCGCATTAACTCCTATTAAAGGAATATTTTCCAGGTTAAATACAAGTTAAGCTCTTATCGACAACATCTGTGACATGTCAATTACTGCAGAACATAATTCTGACACCTACCTGCAAATTAATTTTTATAAACACATTATTAATGGTGTTATCTACAACAAGAAAACACTTTTTTATAGGCAAATATTAAACTTTATGACTCGTCCCCCAACCATTAGTGCAACAGGCATGAATGATACCTCAAAAGCAAATAGCTCGTTGGGGAGAGGAGGTGTGCTGTTACTTTTCTAAGAAATCAGACTTACAATTTTCACCTGGAGGATGATAAAACAGGTGAAATAAAAAAGAAAAATTTCACAGACGTGCACAGAAGGAAGGACACAAGCTACATCTACAGACCAGAAATCTGGGCTTACTATCAGAACTGCCTTATTAATCGCCTTACTACTTAATCATTCAGAATATTAGCAACAGCATAGCAACAGGCTGGTCAACACCCATAAAATATTGGCTATCAAAGACCTATAAGAATATATGTATAAGAATATATTTTAATTAACACTAAAACTCACAGTTAGCAGTACTATCTGCTATTGCAGTTTTGTAACTCTTAAAAGCAGTTTTTGACTAATGAGATAAAAATCTCCCCTTATTCATCAGGGGTCGCCATAGCGGAATGAACCCATGCGAACACAGGGAGAACATGCAAACTCCACACAGAAATGTCAACTGACCCAGCCGCGACTCGAACCAGTGAACTTCTTGCTGTGAGGCGACAGTGCTAACCACTGAGCCACCGTGTCAACCAAAATTAAACATGTAACAGCAAACAATTTAAAAACATGGCATCTAACTCAAATGAGTTACAAAATTAAAATTGAAAAACTAAATTTGAAATGCAACTAAAATACAAAAGTCTTAAATCAAATTAACCAATGCATACAACAAATTGCTAAAACATAAACTATAAAAATATTATAAAAGCAGCTATAAAAATAGAATAAGTAAAAAAAAATCACTGCAGAGAATTATAATTATTAACAATTATAAATTATTAATAAAGCCTACTATTAAATTACATGCATCACCAGTGTCCTTGCTCTTATAATAAAATGAAAAATAAAAAATTAATAAAATAAACAAACTGAGAGGCAAAAAGACGTATTCTTTCAGCGCTGTTCCATCATCCTAATTGAAAACCACAAAATCGATGAACAGCTTATTGGATTTATTTTCTTTTCCATAGGAAATGTTTTAAAGCATCAAGGACGTGTGGCCTTTCAAATCAGTTCAGCATCCAGTACACAATCATCATTAATTGCTAAAATGAAACAGAACCATTTCGTTCTGAGATGTCGTAAGTGCGTATGTGTAGTCCTTGATTTCATTCAAACTTACCACAGTAAAAAAAAAAAAAGAGCCCTCTCTACAAATGCTGCCCAGTGCCAATGAGGAACGAAGCGAGTGAAGAAGTACGCAGTGCACCCTTACTGCAGAAAAGCCTTTAAACAGGCACTTACAATGAGCTTGCATGGCTATGGTAGAGATGAGCCTTGGAACAGGAGTATGCAAGATATAAAGTCTACTGATGAAACAAGTGGAGCCTACACACAAATGCCAAGGTTATTCATTTGCCAGGGAATTCTTAAGCAAAAGGGAGACAAAAAAAAGCGAGGGAGGGGAGGTGATAGGAGACGGTATAAATGAGAACAGTTCTGCCTCCAAAAATTCGACAACAAAAGCCTCAGAGAGCCTGTGTAGGACCCTCAACATTACCCATAATGCAATGCAAAGAAAAGATAATAGAAACAAACACAAATTAAGACATAATTAGTAGCCAAATTGTATTCTCACACCAAACAAGACCATTTTAAGGGCATTAATGTAAACCCTTAGCACAAACTGTGATGGAAAAACAACTTCTGTGGGATAAATGTGATTCTATATGGAGTTCAAGCGTAACTGCTAAATTAGCTGTTTAAGTCAGACAGATTGGTGTGAGATGGCATAATGGCTTTTTATTATTTAAAACTACTTCTGAAAAATAATAAAGAATGCACATCAGTCACTTTGTACAACAATTTTGTATTTTATACATTTGTGACTTGGTTTGTTTTATTGTAATTTTTATTTTTTGACATATTTTCTCACCAACAAACCACCAGCTCTGAAATTTGGGGATTGGGCCAGACTGCAGAGCTGCCCATGAAGTGTGGCCAGAGGAGAATGGGTCGCCCCGGCTAAGTCTGATTTCTCCCAAGGTTTATTGTTGTCAATTGCTGGAGTTTTGGTTCCTGGCCACTGTTGCCTCTGGCTTGCTTGGTTGGGGCTGGTGGAGCTTCTCTTCATTTGATCGTGCTTCAACACTAACATTTGCATTACACTAAACTGAATTTTTAAAAAATGGAAAAAAAGTTTCAGGCTTCCAATTTTTTTTTACATAATTACAACTATGTGATGGTGATTGTGTTTTTGAATGTACAGATGCATCTCTCCAGCATGACTTGATTGCACCAGAACTTTCAAATAAGCATCATATCACATTGTATGGAAATACTGGATAGTAAATGACCAAACCATTGTTAAGTTAAAAAAGAGCACTTGTGATAATAGCAAAAGCAAAATGTCATCTTTCCTCAACAGAGTTTTGCTCTTTTTCACATATGCTTTTCAAGGCCCTTTGGTTCCAAAGAGGGTATTTAAGTACAACACACTTTAACATGATGAAAAGATCCATGCCATTTCACCCAAGAAAGGGCCAAGTCTTTGTCCCATGTGAAAAGCAGCCAAATCATTTCTAAAATACAAGCTTTGTCCATTATTCTCTCGCCGACAATGCAAGCAGCTGAACTCTAACAGCCCTAGCAGACTCCAGTCCCCAAGGTCTCAGTGGTTCCTCTCTTCCTCAACTCAGTATGTGCTGCCATGTTTCTGTGGAAACAGGCAGTCTTTCCTAACTGCTGGGCTGACTGTGTGATTATTGATCTCCTCCTGAGGTCTAGAGAGGCTTCGCAGGTCAAGTCATGTGACCTTAACAGGTAATGGTGGAACAGACTTCAGGGCCAAGCAGCGATTGGATTTTCGTATTTTATTGAAGCATGGGGAGCCGAGGTCTTCCATTCTGTCGCAGAGGGGTTCATCAAAAACGTGGGCATTTCAACACACGATCTATCATTCTTAGCCTGACAATCAAGACACCAACATCTCTGATCAATCGAACACCATGGAGAGTCAGCAAGTGCGCTGTAAGCCCCCTTGGATCCCCATCATCTGTGCTGATACAAACCACCGAATCGCATGTGACTCAGCAGTATGTGGACACGCTGACCGGCGAATTTGAGCCCGGCGAGACGGTGCGCCGGAGAGATTTCATCCCTGAGGGAGATGTGGCTCAAGCAGGTCGGTCTGCCTCCAAACCACATTGACAGCATGGAAATAGCAATCTGCTCAGCGAGAGGGCCACGCTGAATGCAGTTTCCACAATAAAACACAATAAAGGTGGGATATTGGGAAAGAGAGAAACAGAAACAAGGAGAATGAAAGAGCTGACAGGCTCCCCATCAGCCCTCATACTCTCCCCTCTGCAGGAAGTGCACACAGAAGCCAGACGAAAAGGCAGGAAGAACAGCAACCTCTGAACTGTGAGAAACTTCTAAACGAGAAGACTTGCTTTGTGGTGCACACCGTCAGACAGTTCTTCGATAGAGATGCTCCCAGAGTAACTTTCAAACTCTGGTCGGAGATGCAATGCAGCATTCAAAACGTACTTCCACGCGCTTCAAATCAAGCACATTTTATTGCTGACAGGTTATGGAAAAATCGCTCGCACAAAATTCTACGCCAACCAGCATGAGAGCATTGATTGAGTGGGCCATTTCGCTACAAAAATAAATGGGTCTGTTGCAGCAGCAGCTTATTGCTGTATTGTAAATAACAACATTTACCTGTGCTTCCTTATCTTCAAGCTTCCCTACGTACATCTACGGGCTTCTCTCATAGCTCCGGCAACACAATAAAACAGCATTTTAAATGACAAGTGACACTTGCGGAGGCAATAACGGGGCCCCTCTAAATAAATAAAATAAAACAAATAACAAGCAGCCTCATATGGGCTATGGGACCGCACTACGTGAGGAATAGTAGAAGCCAGTCTGCAATTACCGCATTACAGGGCTGTGAAATGAGGAAACATTGCCATCTCCCCGACAGTATATATTTATAAAGATTATTACCATCATTTTTGAGAAAGTGGGGGGCGAGGGGCAAAAGTAAGTGACAATAACAACATGAGCAGCTATGAACATTTCAGAAACAATAGTGACATGCTGTAATGTGACTGGGACAAAGACATGGCTTTGCAAATGGCTTGTGCCGAACGTCCCACCGCAAAATGGAGCGTATTTATAGGATGGGGGGGGGACGCACTCAATATCTTTTCCACTGTTCAATCAACTCAGAACGTGTGTGTGGGAAAATCTAATTAAGTGATACATTCTCAGTACGCTGTCTGGGGGGAAGAATGAACACAATGAAACCCATTTAGATACAGAACATTAGAATAAACAGATTAGATCACAGATTATGATTATTTGCCTAAAAACTATTGCTCATCCTTGGTGTTACAATATTTAAATGCTAATATGTGTTAGGCAGTGATCCATTTCAAAGAAGAACTGCTTAAACTAACACAAAAAATGGTCCTAGTTTGTTCTCCGAGAGAACAATTGAGAAATCACTCATATTTCCAAATGTGCAATTTACATGCAGGGATTGGGAGAAGGGGGAGAAAAAGCAGAACGATTTCAAATTATAGCCAATAAACTACACTAATGCTGAAAACCAAATTGAAATTGAAAGCCATAGAAATTACTTCTGTAGATATTTTAAAAAGAGGGAAGAGAAAGAGATGCAAAGACACAGAGATATTGCAAGACACCCATACAAAAGCGAATAAATAATTTTGCTACTTACCGCAACTTTGCTCCCAGTTATCTGCATGCAGCGGTCAGCGGAGGGAAGTTAATGTGCAAAAAGACACAAACAGCACAATCATTAGTAGGCCAGAATCTCTCAGGTACTATCCTGCAGTAGTATTAGAGCTTAAAGTAAAATCACTGGCACACTGGCCCTCTATGCTGCACTGCCTACTCAGCTGAGAGTTACACACAACTTAACAGGGTGGAGAGAGAGGGTTTAGACGGACACTAAAGACAATGTCTGCCATTCTGATGACTGCTTAGAACTAGAGGATCACAAAGAATTGATCACCGATTGAGTTTTTAAAAGCAGCTCTCTGGTCGCTCATTGGCTTTACACGATGACTGCCGAGAAATAAAGAGACGTCTGGTGAAATGATTGATGGAAAATGTCATGCTTTAAAGTATATGAAACAACGTGCAGCCTCAATCTATTGTTTCCCAGCCACAAATCTTTGCTTCATGACAAGCTGTTTTTTATATTAAAGACAGTTTTTGACAGGCAATGCAAAATTCCAGAGGGGATCGGCACTCAGTGAAAATTTCCAAGAATCTACTAGATTTTTACTAAATTAACCCCAATGTGGTATTTTATTCATGAGCAGATGGCCTATAAAAAGCCTCTATAGGCCAAAAATCAATCAAATGTCACTGGTAGTTTCTATCAGCTGTCAAATTATATCAAAGCTCGATGAAGTCAGCATGTTTTTTTCTTGGCCAAGCTATAATGGCAATTACTAGGCTGAATATCTAGGAGAACTTTTTCTTGAGAGCAGAATTCTGAACTAGATTTATCGCTCTTCTCACTTTTTCAGCGATACAAAGCCGAGGGCGGTAGTTTCTAAATCTGATCTTTTTCTTTTAACAAAGCTGTCCTTTGTTTTTAACAAACTCCCACGATCCCATTTTTAAGTGAGGGTTTATGACTATAATAAAGGCAATTTTAACAGCATAACCTCTTGATCAACAGAGCGCTTCTTTCCAGTCCAATTTTGTGCATTCCTGCCAAATACGCTGAGATGAATAGTTAAGGGACTGGATTTTGACCCAAAACAAAAAGTCACCTGCTTATGCTATCACCAGGCGTGCTGGATAGCTGCCAAATATTGTTAGCACTGTGCCGTGTTTGATGAAGGTTGTATTTTTATTGCAGCCTGATCAAAAGAACAGACATTATCTTGAAACCACATAAAGAACTGTCAGGGAGGAGCCTGAGGGGAAAAGCTGCTGCTAACATCAATTTACACAAATTTCACAAAACAACACCTCATTGTCACTTTACTGTGGTATTAATGCTGTCAAATCCTGAGGAGCATGAAGAGTAAGAAAAAAAAACGGATGATGGTAATTGTTGTAATGCCGAATCAGGCAGTCATGTAATATGCTAATTAGTAGGAGCTCTATTATGAAGTAGCTCCTGTAAACAAACTTCAGAAGAAATGTCAACTTATCAGGAGATGGATATTTATATCCTCGTCCCTGCACATCTCATGACCATCAAATGATACAAATTTATTCATTTATTTATTTATTAGCTTCTGCATCCAAGACAGGATCAGATCATCTCTCAGGAACTGTCATAAATGATTACAACGACTTATCCTGTAATTGAGTTTTCGTGTCTGTGCAATACCACAGTATTGACAATGTTCACATGAACATCATTGGCAAGACATTGTTTCCTATCCCCTCAAAGACCCTGCCTAGACACATTCTATTCCTTTCATGAGTCATTTTATTAAAAAGCGAAAGAGGACAGCAAAGTCAGAGCTTTTCAAGACAACGGCAAAGTTGAGATGAATGATGGTGTTAGATGTAGACATGCTTTGGCACTCATGAGGACAATGACACACCTATGAGAGACTAAAAGAGAGAAAGCTTTTTTTTTATCTAATGGTCAAGGACGTGTGTAAAGTGTAGAGTTGACATTGGTTTTCATTCTATGCGGCTGACAGCTGTTGTTATATAGCTTCTATGCCCGCATCTACATGCATCAAAAAATGTTTAGCTTTTTTTATTAAGCAACATCCTAAATATATAAATAATTATTAAAAATAACTCCATAAAAAATACTTAATTTTTTAAATTAATTTCATTAATTCCATTAATTTACTGGACCATTTACTATTTAGGGTTAACATATTGTAGAAATTGACATTTAATTTTTAAAAACAGTTAAATCACATTTTATGGTGAATGGGAGGCTGAATAGTCTTAACAGATACAGTACTAGGGCTATAAGAAAAAATGTATAAGGGTGAATAATGTAATATGATGTTTGCGTGATATTCATCCTCAAATGTGCTTAAACGATAATTATTTATTTATTTGTTTACATCTAAAATTTGAAACAGAAGTTTTGGGTTTAGTTTAAAACTTTTTGCTTAATGGCACCGTTATCTTTAAAAGTGAACTATGAGGCTTCAGCACGTACTGCACAGTACTATACAAAGCTCTCAGTAGTTGCTGAACAAATTTCACCAGCTTCCATATACTCTATTAAAATTTTCAGGCAATTTTATTGTAAATGCAGATCTCTTTTTTCACTAAAATGATTTTGTTGAAAACTTATGCACTGTGGCTTTAATTCAGCATGAGCCGTGTATAGTGTTTCTGCTCTGCTTCAGCATACATTGTGAATAATCTAATCGTTTATCATAGATGACAAAGAAATATGCACTCCTAATTACACATGTAGTGTAACAGGTCTAATTAATTATAAAAACAATATGATCTGAAACATGAATCCTGTGATCCATTGCACTCCTGGTGGTGTATTCTTCAAGTTTTTGTAAAATTAGATTTTCTTTCTGAAAATAAATGAATAAGTAATGTATTGCTTTGCTTACAGTACAGTACAAGATGGTATATCGTAGCCCATGTGTTTCCCCAGATTATTGATGGCATAGCCCTAATATTAATATATTCCACACAATAATTAAATTTACCTAATTTGTCCTATTTAAAATTGTACATATCCATAATTCTTAACATCTTAACATTATGTTAACCAATTAAACATGATCACCGGAAAAAAGTTAATATTTTTTGAAGAATATAAAAACATATTTTAATGTCAATTAGCATTGTGAGGAAAGAAAATATATATATATATATTTAAATGCTTTTCTTTTAAATCATAAAACAACAACTTTCCATTTCTGTGAGGAATGTATGCTTAAGCAAAACTATATAAATGCAAAAGGACCATTGCCTTATAACACATTATAGTTAGCGGCGCCTTTATTTTAAAGCCTCCCACTGAGACCCCCTGGAAAGTGTAGCAAGTGCATGCTAAAAGACTCAAGTGGCTGCCTTAGGGAAGAATGTGTTTGTGTCTCCAAATAAAAAAACAACAATGCAAAGGACTTAATAATTATAGTATTGAATTTTTATATTATACATTACTTTTCTTTGGCAAATAGCTGTTTAGAAACGTTCAGTGTGAACAAACAAACAAGAAAAGTGTGACCATGTAATGTAATGAAAGCATGCATAAATGTGTCAGGGGAAAAAAAGGTGTTGGCTGTAAATAATGAAATGAGCTGTGAACCGCGGGAGCTGTAAGTTTCTGTCAGACAAGCAGTAATATCGGAGCTATCAAAGAGGACAGACATCGCCGGTGCGAAACTTCTCTATTCTTCCGTCCTTCTTTTATTTCATTGCACTGCCCTCCTGCCAGGCTGGAGCTGTGGGAGTCTGCCGCACACAGACAGGCAGGCAGGCTGCGACAGGAGTGGATCGGATGGGTTTGTTTTCCCACTAATATTTGCTCTGTAAAGCTGTGTGCCGAAACACAATCTACTGTAGGCAGATCGGCACACTCAGGGAGATAGCAGCAGATTAAGTGGGATGGATGGACTCCGCTCTCCCTTCTTTTATTTAGACGGGTTTGGGTTATTAATGCGGAGGTGTGCAAAGGCCGTCTCCATGCTGTCTGCTCTTGGCCTGGCTCACCCCTGCTAAATTACACCTGCAGCGGCTCAAGCGGAGACCACGGGCCTCCTCTACCACCAGACCACCACTTAATTACTCCCACTCACCAAGCAAAGAGAGGACACTGACCCAGTGCAGCCCAAGACAGACAGCACAGGAGCCACTTTT
The DNA here is from genome assembly GCA_903798125.1 of Danio choprae. Lineage (NCBI taxonomy): Eukaryota > Metazoa > Chordata > Actinopteri > Cypriniformes > Danionidae > Danio > Danio choprae. The sequence goes on along the minus strand of CAIGQW010055024.1, from coordinate 14,129,173 downwards.
TTTTCTGGATGTGTGTCAGCGTGTGTGTGCAAGCATTAGTCTGTAACACTATTGGTAGCTATAAGACATACAAAGAAACTGCACTATGAGTCTGAGAGTGATTTCTGGGAGAAAAGCAGAACTGGAAGGCTTTGGTTACAAATTAGCAAAGTGGGAGAAAAAAAATCCCATCATCTCATGCCTCTGACAGCTGTGAAAATTAAGAACATTATTAAAGTCAACATGCAATCCAAATCGACCTGTTTGCTTTCTCAATAACTGTTCCAGGTTTATTTCTGCACAATTCATGAGTATGATTTATTCTGGGTGAAAAAAAAAGAAAAAGTATGTCTTTCAGTACAAGGTTGTCACTGTTTTACTGAATTAATTTTTTTCTATTAGACTACTTGAAAATGCTCTGCGATTTATGATTTGTAGTTATTATGCGTTTGAGTGAAATGCAATTTTGTTTTATTCAGAAAACTGATGAAGGGAATTCTTTATATGTTAAAATATATGTTGACATTTTACCCATACCTAATAAAACCAATACATTGAGAGAAACAGATTCCATAGAATAAAGACAAACCTTTAAAAATAAATAATTTTACATGATGGTTGAAACCCTGAATGACAAATGTCTCGAGTGTTATGCTTAAAATCTTACATTTTTCAATATGCAAAAAATTTTAATGTACAGAAATAACCTTTCGCATTTTTAAGTTCTACTCAAAAATGTCACATTGCTCTAAAAGGATGAATACTCAGCTTTACGTTGACATTATTTGTGTGCAACTAAAAACACTGTCATTCAACAATATAATATAAATTGGTACCAATTTGAGCAAGGCTTTAAGGGGTAGTTCACCCAAAAAATATATAATTTGAAAATTAACCCAGCCTCAAGTGGTTCCAAACCTTTATGGGTTATTTTCTTCCATTGAACACAAAAGAAGATATTTTGAAGAAAGCTGAAAACCTGTAACTATTGACTTCCTTAGTAGGAAAAACAAATACTATGGAAGTCAATGGTTACAGGTTTCCACAATTATTCCAAATATCTTCTTTTGTGTTCAACAGAAGAAAGAAACTCATAAAGGTTTAAAACAAGTAAAGGGTGAGTAAATGATGACAGAATTTTTATTTTTGGGTGAACTACCACTTTAATATTTGCACTACTCCCATAAAATTGGCAGTAAGCAGATATAGGCTATGCAGCTTGGTTAGTAGCTTGAGCTGAATGTTTAAAATAGGAGAAGGAGGAGGAGGAGATCTCTGGGTGCTAGACTTGAGCATTACAGGGGAAAAAGTGTGTTGTGCCTGTGGTAAACATCTCTTATCACATAAAAGCACATCTCTTCCCTAGAATGCAGAGCACACGTTTGCAACCTCCTCCTTGCTTGTCAGAGCGCTGTGTTCAGCCTCCACAGTGACATGCTGCTGGTGAGTGCCTCTGGTGGTGCTGAGGGGCTACAGGGGTGCAGGGAGACAGGAGCCCCCCTCCCCGCTTCCCGCTTTGAGACTACAATACTAATATGTGAATCATATTTCACAATGCATGCCAGCTCACAGGGCCGACAATGAGCCTGCTGCAGAATTCAATCATCTCTGATTATCATCATTATTAATAATGCTGGTTAATTATCATAGCCGAGAGGAAAGCTAATGAAAACGGACGCCGAAGGCTGGCCGGAGGAGCTGTATGAGATGAACTCGATGTTTACAAGGAGTCTAACCTCGGCAGGACCTACTTCATAAAGCGAGTGAAGAGAATTGGCCCCCAAAAGCCTTGGATTACCCTGTGAGGCGGTGGCGTTCCAGACTTTATTCATCTATGGTGATGAAAGAGCCATGTTTCAGTTTACTGAGCAGAGACATTGATGCATACCAAATTCTAATGAAAACTTGATCCCTGGCAATATGAAGCTTTTGGAGAGTGCAATACAACAAAAGCAGCCTGATAAGCACCATGGAAGAAAAAAAAAGGTGAAATGGGGGAAAAAATTTGAAAATAAATAAATAAGCATAAATAATAAAAAAAGAGCTAAAGGAGGCGGCAATCAAAGATTTGGGGCTTTAGCAAGAGAGGCAGAAAGCAGATCAGGTTAAGCTCATTATTCCGTAGTGTCTCGTCATGTGGTTCATCCCCACTCTCTCCTCTGTCTGTTTCTCTCTTTCTAAGACTAGCCGCTCCAGTGTTATGGTACACTTACAGATTTGGCTGTGGCAGAAATGTACTGGACTACCATCTCTCGTTTGGTGCTCAGGTCCTTCCCTCGGAGGGGGGCCTTGCGCTCTTCATTTAAGTTCATGTCCTCCTGTACACAAATACAAAAAATATGACATTGTATTAAAAAGCAACAAATTATGGAAAAGCAAGCTTTTTCTTTTTGGGAAGCAAAATTACATTAACATTTATGACCACAGTAAGGACGTTGTCCTAGCAAAACGAAGGTTATATTCTGTAAAGAAGCCCTGATATATGTTTATCAATTCCATGACAAGTCAAGGAGATGTCGTGTGTTCAACAAAGAGCCTTTCTTCTGACATACACCCTGACAGTGTTTCTGTGGAGCCATGCTGCCCTCTGCTGAAGAGAAAAGAGACTGTGTCTTGCTTTCAAATGAGACGAGGTGATGAGTGTGTGGGTGCCCGGAAAAAAAAAAGGAAAACGTTCTTGACAAAGACAGTACTCAAGAAGGAAAAGGTGAGGGTTGTTGATTTCAAAGCTATTTGTACTACTTTTCATCAAGCTATATCTTTTTTTGCATTGAATGTAACACTTAAAAAAGAGGCTTGTGAAAGCTGTGAGTTTGCATCATGTGCAGACCCTTTGAAATAGCAATCAAGTTAAGGACATCTTTTAAAAGATGAACATTTCAATAGTGTTAAATCAAGCCATTGTCGCTTTCCTTTCCCCTCACGTAAAAACAAGGCCTTTAATGAATCAGTGAGCCCTGTTGATGTGGCATCTTAATTGGCTCCTTAATCCAGTTCCCGCTCTCCAGTATGATTTACCCATCATAATTAATTATGTCCTCAAAGCTTGGAATTATTAAATCAAAGGCCAGCGTTGGCATAATTGAATCCTTTTACAGAAGCAGCCCGATCCACTGATGCAAAGGTAGAAATAAGTGCCTTTTTCCCCTCTACAGTTGCAATTCGAGACCAGTTGCTTAGTAGTTGAACTTGAAACTATTAAACTTCATAAAGTCATCCATGGGAACAATGAAGCTACCAATGCAGACCATTAAAACTAAGAGCATACAGATGTGTATGGGATGTGAGGAGTCTGATCTCCCAAGGGCACAGAGAAGGGGTGCTGGGGGAAATGGGAATCAGTAGATCCATCTCTCACTTAAAATTGTTGTGGAGAGGGGCCAAGTCTCCTGGAGGGGGAAAAAAGGCATAATTTTTCATGTTTGATCTTGGTCAATTGGGTTATTTTGTAGTGGGGTTCTGAGGAATTTTCCAAAATAGAAGCAATCCGCTTAGGTTTGTAAGGACAGTCGGAAGAACTCTTATTAGTCAAACTGCCATACATCAAAATAAGCCAAATGCACTTTTGAGTGTCCAGCGGCGTACACGAAAAACCAAAAAAGGTTCAAGGAGAGGCGATTTTTCTTTCAATCTGGAAGAAAATAAAAGGGACTGTCATAATTACGCCGCAACTGATATTTAAGTGCATCTGGCCACATTTAGTAAATAACTAAAGTACAAAAGGCAAAAGTACATTACACTGAACGTCCCCCAGGACAGATAGAGACTGAAGAAATGGCATCTGAGTGTGCTGAGCAAATGCTTCCAGAGTAGAGCTTCATTGAATTTGCAAGGGGCAACAGTCCGACCTCATCAATCCCAAAGTCCTTCTCTGGACCAGGCGCCTCTCTCTCTCGGTCTGAATGTTAATGGCAATGGAGGAATAGCTGTGGCTGACTGAATGATGATGCAAACCGGAGGAACTGGCATGTCACATCCTGCCAGCACTGTTTCTCAGCACGAGAGTCGCGTTAAGAGCCCTCACCCGTGTCTTAACACGCCGTCACCCAGCTCATGAAAGGATTTACCGCTGTGCATTTTTATCAGGCCTTGGGTCCAGCTGTGCGCATCCACACACAATGGCAAGGACGGGCGACACTGGCTCTAGTGCTCTCCTTGTGTACACATTAAGGCGAGTATATCATATGCTTAGTGCCATGACCCCTAACTCCCTTCATCAAAGACTGTGGACTATCATTTGTTGAAAAGCTCCCCTGTTTACCACAACCCTTTGATGACCGACCACATTAGTGCGCCCTTATTTTTCTTCTACTGCACTGCAATCTCAGAGATTTGCCCACCAGCATAAAAGTGTGAGCATGGGGGTTGTTAATTTGCATTCGGTCAATACTTTCAAGTTTGTATACTGAAGAACGACTTCAAATTTTGCCTTAACACTGATGATGTTAATCGATATTTGTGTGCGACCCGAGAATGCATGAAAGATCTCTTACAGTAGGGCTTTACGATATTGCAAAAAACTGACATTGTGATGTTTTGTTTTTCTGCGATATATTGCGATACGAATATAATTTCACCAGATGAGTTGAATAGCTCTATTTGGAAATAATCAATAATGTGCATCTACATAAAATCCCTATCATTCGGCTTATTCCCTGATTTATTAGCAATCGCCGCAGCGGAATGAACCGACAACTACTCTGGCATATGTTTTTTTTGTGGCAGGGGCCCTTCCAGCCAGAACCCATCTGCATAAAATATTATATATACAATTTATAAGCATAGATAAGAAAAATAAAGCAATGGCACAAATAAAATAGACTATTCTTTATGGTTATTTGGAGAGTCTAACTGTATTCAGCAACAGAAATTGAATAATTAAATGTAAATAAATAACACTGTATGGTCTTCATTGTAAAATGAAATGCAATTAATCACTGTTAAAGCTACAAACATTATTTCTTATACACAAACGCGTTAAATTCACTTGAAGTCTTTGTCACAAGCTGTAAAAACACAAGCAAATGAAAAAACCTTCACTTTGCAATGACTCCATAATGTTCTGAACTGTGGTTTCTGGTCAACTATAATCCCAACTTGACATCGCAGATCCTGTGATCTATTGCGGATGTGCACATTGAGAAATATATTGTCCAGCCTTTCATATATTAGGTTGGATGTGGTTTTGTTTTGTGGCCCATGAATCTTTCCTATATCGAGACCATTTGACTAGCCTGTATATAATCTTAATGTCAATGGCGACTGGAAAAGCGAAGCATTTTTCCCTCAATTGCTTCATTATGATTATTATGCTTTCGATACATAAAAGTCAATTCCACTCTGTGCAACATGTTTCAGGCCTGTAAACCTGCCTGGCTTGTCAAGCAGCAAATTGAAGCCCAGGTTTAATGTTCCGCTATCTTGAGAACAAAAACAGCAATTGAGAGGTTATGTGAGAGTGACAGGCAGTTACTAACGCAACGAGAAAATATGGAGGGCTAAGAGTCTCTGGCGGGTGGAAAATTGGTGCAAAACATTTGAAACAAATGAACAAATCAAACTGATTATAGCCCACATTGTCAGAGAATGCATGGCGATTACAGACAATGTGCTGCATGACTCAGTTGTGCATATGACCGGGTCACTATTTGACTAGAAAACAGATGGGAGATAGGCATGGGTTTTAGATTTTAAAGCTGCAATAAAGACATGCTATCTTACTGAAAGCCATAACATCAATAGAAAGCGAAAATGAAAAAATTAGACACTAGGGGACACTGTTTAGCTCTATGGTCTGCCCTCACGTAAAAAAAAAAAAAAAAATCTTTGCAATGCCAAGAATGGATTCCCTTTGGACTACAATTCAAAAAGGCAAAAGACATAAATATCATTTTTGACGTCAAAGATATTTGGTCCCAAGAAACACAAGAACCAACAATGTTTGATGTCCGACCTGACGCAATGTGTCGAAATGTGCAATATTTCATTTGAAAGCTATAGCACAGGGCAAGACGTTTTTGAATGATGACCTACATTTCATCTATTCATCACTGACTTGTAAAGACTTTAGCACAAAGTCAAACGGACAACTTTATTTTTCTTTCCTATTTGAACTTAACAGATATGAAAAAATAAACTAAATCTTTTTCAATTTCTTGTTTTCTGTTTCACAAAGAAAAATCAACAGCCTACGCTAGCATTGGCAAGTCTGGAGTTTTGTTGTGTTTTTTTCTGTCATTTTAAGATTTAGTTTGTTCTTTTATTCATCAAGGAAGCATCTGACACAACTGATCAAAAATGACAATAAAACTTTAACAACAAAATGTTAGCACTAGCACAACAGCACTAGCATAATGTCTACTCAAAATGTAGCTTTGCCATCACACAAATAAATTACATTTTTATCTAAATTTACATAATTATTAAAAAATATGTTATTTAAGCAGCATTCATTTCACAATGCAGCCATTTAGAGCATAAGAATAAGAAAATAATTACTAACCAAACTTTTGAATGGTAGCGAATTGTAGTTTGTTACATTCACATTGACCTACACCGCATCAGTTTATCAATAATTCATATTTCATTTGTCTCCTTTATCACACCGATAACAAAGCAAAAAGAAATATCAATGAAATGCCATTGCAAGCATCACACTATGGTTAAGCATCCCATTTACACACATAAATGCAGCCAGTTTTGAAAAATCAGTCAAAGAATGACTGAAGAATGACACAAGTGCAGGTCAATTATCAATATGTACGATATCTACCTAATGAGGTGTACAACTCACTGTGGCGCCTGGGAGGCAGTTTAAAGTACATAATGGGCACTGAAGAGCCGTTCTGCTCAGGTGCCGCTAAATTGGCAGAGTTTCCGATCTACAGACAATAAATCCATAGAAACATTCGAATAATGAAAAAAGCATCACTGACAGACTCTGCTGCAACAGAAGCAGGATGGGGAGAGCTCTGACCCCCCTCAAAAAAAACTAATATAAAGCAAACATTTTTCTTGTCTGAAAAATAATACTTTCATTGTTCTGAAGCCAGATTTTGTTTTTTGACTTGTCTAGGTCAAAACAAGCCCGAGTTCAATTGAGGACAGTGTATGCAGCAGCCCTGTCGGTTTTGGTGTCTTGGGGATTGAAGGGAATGTGTTTCTCTGTACACATAAACAGAGCAGAAACTTCACAGGTAGGGGAGAAAAACTGCATTCGGTAAAATAAAACTGTTTAGACAACAATACGCTGCTTCTCCCCATCTGTTCCAGCAGCTTGTTCTATCATATGTGGCGGGTGCTCTATTGACAGCTGTCAACATATCACACATAATGGTGGAATTAGTGAGAAAAGTCATGCATATGAAAGCGTGGCAACTAATGTATATTCTCTCCCAGAGGGGGAAAACGAACATGTGTCAAGCCGAGCCAAGGCTCAGTTAATGCAACCTGTCAGCAGAGAGTGCAAAACTCTCAAGTCCAATTCTACACTTGTGATTGACAGCAGCAAGAGAGATGAGGAAAGATAAGGTGTCTTTGAGGATCTATGCATCGTAAACGTGACTTTGTTTGCTATTACGTAAATATATGAGGAAACAAATGGCTATGCTCATTACAGATCTTAAATTTTATTTCCAGGTAAAAAAACATATTATTATACATATATATTAACATTTTTAAAGTACTGTGTTTAAAAAGCATATTTTTAAGCATATATATATTATTAGGCTTAGTCGCTTTATTAATCTGGGGTTACCACAGCGGAATGAACCGCCAACTTATCCAGCATGTGTTTTACGCAGCGGATGCCCTTCCAGCTGCAACCCATGACTGGGAAACATCCATACACACTCATTCACACTCATACACTATGGACAATTTTAGCTTACCCAATTCACCTATACTGCATGTCTTTGGACTTGTGGGGGAAACCGGAGCAAACCCACGCAAACATGGAGAGAACATGCAAACTCCACACAGTAATGCCAACTGAC
>CAIGQW010055024.1:14078925-14116200 GCA_903798125.1 Danio choprae | reverse complement strand
CTAAATAGTGAGCAATGCTGAAAAGCTTTTCAAATAAAAGATCTTTTGCCAACCTGCAAAAGCACAATATACTTACTGTTCACTTTTTTAAAAATTGTGTACTGCACATCATTTTACTAAACAAAAACAATACTGGGGTCATAACAAGTGTTGGACACCAATGACTAAAACTGTGACAAAAATCATTTGAGATATTTATCGATTTTGCATCCATCAATTTTCAAAATGCAACGCTGTTCTCCCTTCATTCGATTCAGAGTTTACAGTTTACGCTGTAAAAGAATATTATTAAATTAAGAGTGTTTCTTACTTTGTGATTCATATATATTTTTTCATTTATTTATTTATGCTTTTAAATTGCATTGCGGGATATTTTCTCCAACAATTTCTGACGTTAAAAAGTTTGAAAAAGTGTCTTTTATTGACATTTTTCATGAAGTTCTATAATGCCTGGGTTGGTGTTAGTAATAAAACGCAAGTACGTTTTTATTTCTTTTTTTTCTTATATTTTCTAAATTTTTGTACTTATTTCTCTATATATTATTTCTTATACAATACATATGTTTAAACTACTAAAATGTCAATAAACGTCATTGCTAAACAGCACAGTTTAATTTTCAATTTCAAAAGTCAAAATAGCAGAGATAAAGCTCCCATAATGTAATTCATACCCAAAAATAAACTGAAAAAAACTCTGAGACAAAATACAAAACCTGTTAATTAGCAGATTTTTTACAGTTTAGATTTTAACAGCAGATGGTGCTGTATGTTTTACAAGCAGCCGTACTCTTCTTACTCTGCTAATTCCTTACAAATATGACTTAAACCTAAAATAGTCATTAATAAAGTTAGAAAACGTTTAAGCGAATTACAAGAGTGTTCATAAAGTGTTCATAAAGTGTTTGCATAAATCTTGTGACAAAAATGCCAACTTACATGACTCAACCAAAAGCAAGCACTCTTCCTCGTGTGCATTTGAGTGGTTAAATGCATAGAGTTAAATGGCATAGAGCACCATCTGCTCTTATAAACTAAGCTTAAAATCAAGAGAATCGGGACAGAATGATAACAATGCATTATGAAAATCTCAGAATTGAAAGGATCAATTTTTCACCTCACCTATACCAATGACATTCATTGGTCACAAAAGAAAGATTTGCTGATTTTGGAACATCATGGATGAGTTATTTTATGACATTTGTTTTTTATGGCAGTACGTTTTAAAAGTTTTATTACATTTAATACCTCAACTAAACATTTTGTTCATTCAGCCTTTTACTAAAGAAAGCAACTTGAAATGTGCTGCTGCAAAAACAAAGCTCCAGAAAAAGAACAAGCTAGTATACAGAATTTTCTGCAAAATGACTAATAAAAAGAAAGAGAATTGGAAAGGACCACTGTGATTTATTTGGTAAAAATAGTAAACAAAAGTTGTCTTGCTGGTTGATCTAATCAATCAACCCCGATAGTGACACCGAAACATAGCCATCTCATGCTAATTACCAGCATCCAAAACCCATGCTGATCAATCCAACAGGGAATGTTGAATCTCTCCATGAGCTCTGTGCTTCATGAAGCAACCACATTAGATTCATCTTTAAACCTGATCGGTCTGACTGTATTGACCTCAAACACAATTTAGAAAAAAACTAAACACACACACACACACACCACTTCACAACTCTGCCTTCACTCACGTCCTAACAGATGTGCTTTATCTTTGTGGCTACAGCAGGGATTGGCGTTTATGAGATGAAGCACGCAGGGGGAGAGATGGGTCTCCATATGCCATACGGAGCGGGATGAGTGTTAACGAGCACAGCTCCACGGAGAAGCTACCATAAAGCAGAACGTCCCGCAGGTTTGCTCACTCCATGGTTAATCTCCCAGCCCCCCAGTCCCATGCTTACCCGGCCATTATAGCACTGCCCCAGGGCTGCAGCCTGCACTGGGATATTGCAACAGTTGGGTTCTGAACACTTCTGAATGGAGGTGTGTCATGGGAGTGAATCATCTACAATAATAATACAATAACCTTTAATAACAAAGAACATTAAATGCTTTTAAAAGGGTCATAAAAAGGTCATTATAAAGCCCAAACCAAACTTGCCGGCAAAGACTTTCACGAAAAGATATTGTTAAAATAATAATGGCCGAATTGGGATTATTGTTTTACAGATCAAACAGCCCGAAGTGGCTTCAGAGTGTAGGAACACGAATGTGCATTTGTTATTGAAAGTAATTAAAATCTTAAAATCTAATTAAAAACCATTTAACAACTTTGCGTAATTGTGTTTAGACTCTAGGGCTGGTCATTAATATTGCACCTCGACAACACATCAGACAGTCAACGGGGCCAAATATTGCATTATGATTTAACAACACACCTTTAGGGCTGCAGAACTTTATTAAATTCTTTATCAAAATAAAGCTTTATTCATTACAGAAAAATCCCAAACCCCCACAATAGCAGCCCCCAGCTCTTACATAAAGAACGACATGAATTGCAGTTGCGCAGGTCAACACATTACAGAACTACTTAAGTCCAAGTAAACTCTTAAGTTAGCTAATTGGAAACACTCAAGCAAACAGAACAGCTCTGATATAAGGTATTGACAGCAGAAATGAGGCATTACGGGTTCCACCACTAGGAGGCACACACACCAATCAACACAAAAACACACAGTTGGTCAATCAATGTTTTACTAAAGCCATCAGAGAAATTCCACAGCCTCACAAAGACGGCCAAAATATTTAAAAGGAGAAAGTAGCTTCTAGCGGACACCATCTGCTTTGTTGGACCTGGGAAAACAAGCAAAGAGGATGAGGAGAGCAACAAAAAAGCTGTTGTAAATGCTTTCTGGCAAATCGGGTTATTTTAATTGGTCTTAATTGTGCTCGAACAATGGCTCGCTTGAACCTAACAGTTCTTGGCAACTTTTTGCTTCTTGAGAACTGAGCGTTCGGTGGCAAACAGCTCCTCTTGTTCACACAGGGACGTTTTAATTAAACAAAGAGCTAGAAGGAGTGCGTCAAACCCTATAATAGACATACACAAATATCAGGCTAGATTTCGCACAGCCAAAATCAAGATATTAAAAGTATGGCTTTCTAACAGCTCGTAAACTTTGGATGGTGATCCCGCAGTAGAGTACAGTAAAGTCCAGATTAAATATCAGCACTGATCTTCTACAGTGGGGTGCTCTGCTCATAAAAGCTTTGACAACTACACTACTAAAATCAACACTGATTGTTGGTTGTATTTGCCCATGGAGTGTGAGTAGAGGCCAACAGGATGCCAAACAATAGCCTGATGGGAAGAGAGACAAAGGTAATAGCACAAAGGGGTGGTGTTGGTACAGCCAGGTAAATAAATCATTTAATAAGCCAAAGGAACAGCAGAACAGCTCAAATTATTTTAAATTACTTTGTACATGATTGCATAAAGTATTGGTAACAATTTAATCCCATTCAATTTCATGGCAAGACAACACTATTAATTATAATGTTTCAGGATTTCAATTCAGGATCAAAAATTTTCAAAAATTCAGGATAATTTCTACAATTTAAAATCAAATATGCCAGATATTACAAATAATTAACTGCTTTTGGCACTAATAACACCTGTTTACCTTTAGGTGTGCAAAATATTTAATGTCATATCAAATGAGTTATCAGCTTATATTTAAAAATGTTGTGATATGATTCAATAATGCAATATATATATATATATCCATTGTTCTTGATGTACAGTATAATGCTGTAATGCCAAATTGTAGTAATTAAAATGAAAACTACTGATTTAACATTTAAACTTGTTATCATACAGATTTTTATGCAATCATCTACATGCTATTCATTTGCTCTAATGAAAATAAAATATTTAAAAATCTGTCATTCACTGTTTATTAAAAATTGGCAATTTATCATATCATATGTCACGTCATCTCTCAATTAGCAGCTAGAACATTTATCAGTAATAAATAAACTGGTCAATATAATTTTATATTAACTATAATCTTAATGTGCATCCAAATAAATAAATAATACTTAATAAAATAAATAAATACAAATGAAAATTCAGAAATATAAATAAATATAAATGTAAATTAATGTAAAAATAAATAAAATGTAATAAATATTAAAATAATAAATAATACACAATTAAAATCCAAAAATAAACAATTAATAATTAAATAAAAGATAAGCTAAAATAAACAATACATAAATAAAATGTGTAATAAATAAACCTAAAAATACACAGCCTCCTGGCTTACTGCTTTAATACATCTCAAGGTTATGTAAGTCAAAGCTTTCATTCATTCATTTACATTTACATTAGATGCGCAACTATGGTCGATGTGTAATATTTCTGTACTAAAAGCTCACTTAAGCGAAAATGGCCATGGAAAGCACTAATTCAATCTCCTCTTGCTTTAAACATTAACATTAACATGCCGAAATGCACATTCAGCTGTGATGTTATCTGCAACTCATATCAGCCAATATCAATTTGACAAACAGCCATCCATCTATTTTCCAAGGGAAAGCAGCAGCACAACACACAGTTTGCAGAGGCTGGCGCTGTGACAACCCTGCTGGGGAGTCTGGGGTGATGCCAGACGTGCCTGTTCACCATCTCTGCAGAGACACCGCAGTAGGCCTCATAGATCTGTGTATGCAATTGCAAAGTACATCATTTTTGCACTGAGGCAAAGTGGGAACATCCAGCAGAAGGGGTGGCCGGCTCTTTGACTTCATTTTCAATCCATGGCTTATCTGAGTGTAGCCAGATAAGGCAGGCCCTGCAGATGTAATCTGTCTAATGATATACAGACTTAAGCTCTTTCCGGTGTTAGGCTTTCCTGGTTCTCCCCCAAACAGAAAGAGTAGGCCTGCGTCAACTCACTCTTTTACTTCAGGAGGAGAAACAGTGATGTCATCCGTGTGCAACTCAGATACTGTACATGTGAAATAACAAGCCACCATTAAATATCGATTTTACTTTCCTTTCTCCTCCCAGTTTTAGCCAAAGTCCCTTTAAAGGAATACTTCACGCAAAAGAAAATGACCTCATCATTTATTCTTCGTTATGTAGTTTTAAACCTTTCTTTCTTCTGTTGAACACAAAAGAAGACATTTTGAAGAATGCTGGTTGCTGGCATCAATCAATTTGCATAGTAGGACAAAAAATTGAAGTAAATATTGAACTATTGAAGTAAATGGGTTTCAGCAACTGCTATTTTTCAGAATATCTTTATTGACACCCAAGACTACTACTTTTCAGAACAGCTTTTTTTGAAGACATTTTGAAAAATACTGGTTGCTCGCACCCATCAACTTGCCTAGAATGACAAAAAATGACTATTGAAGTAAATGGGTCCCAGCAACTACTATTTTTCAGAATATCTTTTTTTGTGAACCGTGCATTCACACCGAGAGCGTCAAAGTACCCAGAAGTACTTCGCCAGTGGTGAACTCATGTCCTCGTCATGTCCTGTGTGCCCACTGAAGTGTTTTTTTCTGAAGTGTTTTCTGTTGTTGTCTATGGTACCATCATGTTTTTCGAGTACCTGCAGCATAGCAAGTAGGTGAACAGTTATTTTACAATCATCGCTAAGAACTCTGTATTTTTTTAAGTTGAAAAATGTCACTTTTGGGCTAGCCATCAAATCTCAGGGGAAGATGAGCGGGACTATAAACTGAAAAAGATTTATTTATTGGATTTACTAATCTTTTTAGGGTAGGTGGTTTGAAAACAATTTATATGGGCTGAATTTAAACAAACAAATTGAATTTAGTAATGTTCAACTTAATTTGTTTGTTTAACTTCAGCTTATATAAATTGTTTGCAACAATTTGCAATGAACCATTTTTTTCCAGTGTACCACGCAACTGTCACCATAACAACTTGTAATGACAACCGACAAAAAAAAAAAAACGCTCACAAAAGCGAGTGTTTTTTGAACAGCGCTCGCATTTCTGCAGTGAAAAAAAGTGATTTGGTGGACATAAAAGTGGAAAAATGACAATTTAGTTCCTCAATAATGTCATGAATTCATAGTCAAGCAGTGTTGGTTCTAGATTCCTGTATTAATAACACACTCATACACACTAAAAAAGTTTGGACACACTGGGACAGAATTTGTTTCTTAAAAAAAAACTTTTTGATCTGAAACTTAAAGCAAGAATACTTCACCCAATAAATAACAGTCTATATACCCTCAGGTTACTCCAATCTACACACTTATTTTTCAAAGGAACAGAAAAAGAAGAACTCTTTGAAGGAATCTTTATGCCGCTTTTTAGTACAGAGAAACTCCATCTGTCAAACTCACCAAAAAAAAATCTGTGTCATATGTTATACATATTACATAACTAGACTTCTCATATGTGCATTGATGGCTATGTCAGAGAGATGGGTTTTGACCTCCATAATCAAAACATCTTACAGGGCCTCAGTCTGCTTTAGCTTGCTTACCAAGGGCTTTAAATCTTTAAGTCAAGATTATGGATTATGAAAAATAAATGAACTAAAGACTTTTTTTATTATTTTATGAGAAAAAGAGGATTCCATGAGGCTTTGCGAATTACGAGATATGCAAAAAGCATTTCTTTCCTGCTTCTGTTAAAATAATATCATGATAAATTAGATAATACATAATGAAAATAAATTATAATCATGATAATGTTTTTGGCCATGTCGCTCAGTCAGAACTTATTTGGGTAACAATTCTCACCATTAACCAGTGACTTAATACCTGCCTATTATTAAGACATTGGCTGTTTATTTGTAGTTATAAAGTACACATTTTGCATGATCTTATTCTATATCCATAATCCTACTCAATACCTAAACCCAACTACGACCTTAAAAACTATTAATAAGCAGCAAATTATAAGTCTATTTAGCTAAAGGTATAGTGTCATAATTGAGGAAATTTTACCGTAAAATAAGACATGACTGAAACTTGAAATACCCCCAGATATTTTGTAATATTTTAGTCATTTATTTGTATCCAATCTGCATGTTTGTGGTTGTGATGTCAATTAATGTCAATGTCAGTCACATGATATTTAGGTACAACTTCAAATACTTTTCAGTAATTGCTGGGTTTTGACTTGTTATAAAATTATGTAATTTACTTTACATTTTAAACGGATGATTAAATAAACACATTCAACAGTTTACAAACTCTGCAGTTCCCTCACAAAACTCCAGGTGTTTACAAACCGCTGTTTGGGGAAAGGCCAAACTCCAGCATTAACCATGGCTTGTACAGCAAAACTTCACCCTGTATATTCCTCAATTCAACAGAAAAAGACTGCAAGTTTTAGTAAATGATGTCAGAGCAGTTTAACTGGTCTCATCAGCAGAGATAATGTAATTGTTTCTGGTGTGCCTTGTGGCTTGAGCTTAGTTTTAATTTAGAAATGTGCAGAGTGACTAAAGCTGAATAGACTCTAGAGATAAAAGATAACTTTGCTGCTGAAACAAGGGCTTTATTATGTGCAGCTTGTCCTCTCTCACCACATCACATGACCAATCAAGGTCACCCTTTTTGTGTCACAAGAACCTGTCAACAATTTTTGAGCAAATCGCTAACTATTTTGAAGCCTGTAGCACAATGAACTTGTTGAACCAACCAGCAAAACTCATGAGAAATGCTGATATTTCAACCTCAAACATCAGACATAATAAACAATGAAAATCTCAGTGGTGTTTTGGGAAGTCCAAAGAAAAAAAAAAAAAAAAACCTACCATTAACCCTAGGCAAGTGTGGTTTGATGAATGCACAAATAATTACACGTGGAGGAAGTTAATCATATTCAGTGTTAATATAATAGTATTAAAAGAACGATAATACTTTCAGATTGCAGTAAATTACTAACTGAAAACAGCAGGTTAAATTAAAATATTTGATCATTTGACCAAGAAGAGTGAGGCTGAGCTCAGGGGCCATTTACACTACAGTTTCAGCAAAAAAAAATTATATTTTTTGTGTGTTTTGCCTGTTCTTTTACAGGACAACTGCTTTTTTGTGGAGTATATGCAAATTGCTATTATAAAAACTTAAGCAGCAACTTTTCCAATTTCCAATATTTATGTAATTCTCAAAACCTTTGGCCACGACTGTACACTGTTTTTGGTCGTTTTCATGGATGTGTAAATAACAGATAGTTTTGAAAACAACGTCATGATAAACCTTTTTTTTTAAATGCAAGGGAAAAACTTTTCGGAAGACATGTAGCCTCAAATTGCTAATGGACTGATCAGTGTCTCAATACAAAAGTAGTCCTACATTTAACAGTCAAAATTAAATCATCTTAACAACTCATTTTAATTCTGCAAATAGATTTCCAAGTGAAACAAGGTATTTGGTAAAGAATTAAGACAGGATTTCATATTACCCGTCAATAATTATGACAAAGGAGCCTAGTGTTTTGATATTTTTTTTTATTAACATAATAATAATAAAATGCCTTTGGTGACACCAGAGAAGGAAAACATTTTTATATATAGAATGTCTTATTGTATTTCAGTTAATTATTTAATTAAATTATCTGGTAATGTTTTCTATTTATTAATTTATTCATTTTCCTTTCAGTTTAGTCCCTTTATTAATCTGGGGTCACCACAGCGGAATGAACCGCTAACTTATCCAGCATATGTTTTACGCAGCGAATGCCCTTCCAGCTGCAACCCATCACAGGGAAACATCCATTCACACTCATTCACACACATACACTACAGACAATTTAGCTTACCCAATTTACCTATGCATGTCTTTGGACTTGTGGGGGGAAACCGGAGCACCTGGAGGAAACCCACGCGAACACTGGGGGAACATGCAAACTCCACACAGAAATGCCAACAGACCCAGCCGAGGCTCAAACCAGCGACCTTCTTGCTGTGAGGCGATTGTGCTACCCACTGCGCCACCGTGATGCTCTTTTATTAATTTATTTTAAAAAGAAATTATCAAAAAAGCCTTTTTTTCTGTTGAATACTACACAACAGCGATTCACTCTAACCAAGAATGCGCCTTAACAAAACAGACTCAATGCTGTTTCACGGAGCATGTTATTAGATTTTTCTATTACGGGTTTAGGGAAACATTTTACTCTTAAGAATAACATGAAACAATGCAACTATTTATCGTGCAACCAACTCAATTTTATTTTCTTGTTAACTTTAATCCTTAACAGACTAGTTATTGTTTCCAAAGTGGCTGCTTTCTTTGTTTGGCACCTGTCTTATTTTGGCTCACAAACGTCAAGGAACCAATTTGTTTATGTTGCTAGATGCCTTAATGAACAAACCCTTTCTCTATTAATACATCTGCCCATTCAAACAAAGCTGCACTGTTCACAACATGCAAATAAACAGACTCATTTGAATGAAGTGAATATGTTAACATATTTTTAAAAAGATTCAAAACAGAATCTAAATTTCAAGGGATTTGCCTTTGTGCAGCACAACACAGAAATGACTGATGACTTCCAAATAATGCATCAAATTACCCATTCCGAGAGCTCTGTTGCCTTAACATGGGAAAAATCTTTGGTGTGTTGGTTATTTCAGGAGAATTGAGCCAATGTTTGTGTTTCTCTGTAACATGCTGAGATATGTTGGTGTGAACATTTTTTTTTGGACCACCATCCCATGTGATTGATTCAAGACAGAAACCCCCCACGGAAATGACAACATTAAATATTCTAAGCTCCAATTCAACTGATGTGGCCGCCATGTTGTCATGTGACAAAGTGCGCATTATGAAGAGAGTGTTGGAGGCGTTCCAGAAACATCTGTTTGAAAGGGTGATGTCAGAATGGCTGTGCTTCCCCTAGTTTAACTAAAGCACTTCCCCTCTTCACTTCCTGTGAGCCCCGAGACACTCAACATGTGTTCCACTTCCTGCTGGTTTTTCTGCCCCACACCCCTTCTTGAAGTCTAAAATGGCCAGTTACAAACACAACTACTGAGGTTCAAAAGTCTGAGGCCACATTGTAAATTTACAGATTATATTTTATATGGCAGAAAATGTTAAAATTAAAATTAGAAATGCTACAAAATAGGGTTAAGCAACGCTATCTCACGGCAATTCATAACTTTTTGATTTAGGCTAATTTGTATGAATTCCTACGATCTCATTTGTTCAATATAGTACGATTTGCTTATCCCCCGATGACAGTTTAGGGGTAGAGTTTGGTGCCACATCTCCTTTTAAAATCGCACGTTTTCATTCGACTGAACTCGTATGGGGCGACACGGTGGCTCAGTGGTTAGCACTGTCGCCTCACAGCAGTGTGTGGAGTTTGCATGTTCTCCATGTGTTTGCATGGGTTTCCTCTGGGTGCTCTGGTTTCCCCCACAGTCCACAGACATGCGGTATAGGTGAATTGAATAAACTAAATTGGCCATAGTGTATGTGTGTGTATGGATGTTTCCCAGTACTGGGTTGCAGCTGGAAGGGCATTCACTGTGTAAAACATATGCTGGAAAAGTTGGCGATTCATTCCGCTGTGGCGAGCCCTGATGAATAAAGGGACTAATAAGGTGCAATCCAATATTTTCTACCATTATAACAATAGAATGTAGTTCATATATTTATCGGGTTGCTGTTCACACCTATAATATAAAAACAAAAATATCAAGACATGCTTAAATTCATATTATATACCCTTTGACATATAACTTTCCACACAAATCATGATGATAAAATAATTTGAAAAAACAAACAACAAATAAACGGGTGACAAGGTGGCTCAGTGGTTAGCACTGTTGCCTCAGAGTAAGAAAGTCATTGGTTCAAGTCCCGGCTGGGTCAGTTGGCATTTCTGTGTGAAGTTTGCATGTTCTCCCCGTGTTGGCGTGGGTTTCCTCTGGGTGCTCCGGTTTCCGGTTTTCCACTTGTTTTCACAGTCCAAAGACATGAGCTATAGGTGAATTGAATAAACTAAATTGGCCGTAGTGTATGTGTGAGAATGAGTGTGTATGGATATTTCCCAGTACTGGGATGCAGCTGGAAGGGCATCCGCTGTGTAAAACATATGCTGGATAAGTTGTCAGTCATTCTGCTGTGGTGACCCCTGATGAATAAAGGGACTAAGCTGAAGGAAAATGAATGAATGAATGAATGAATGAATGAATGAATGAATGAATGAATTAATTAATTAATTAATTAATGAAATAATGAATGAGCGAACAAATAAACAAACAATTTTAAGACTTAAAAACACATTTTGGTGTCGACTTAAATTTTAAAAAGTAACTTTATATACATGGAGATGCAAGTAAGTCTCTAATATAATGTTTCATAAACTACTCTTACACTGAATTATATTTTAAGTCTTAACCAGACATATTTTATAGCACAAACATTTTTAGTTTGTATTACACTCTCAAATTGCCTGGAAACTTTTTCATCTTTGACCCATATACATGAGTGTGCAATGTTTTAGTAGCACGATAACACCTGTAAACTCACAACACCACAATCCATTCTTCTATGTGGTTGACAATATTAGGTTAAAGCACAGCCACATTTGCTTGACACTGCAGATGCAAGACTGATGATCCTTAATCTGCAGTATGTAAACCACAAAAACAGATCTACCTCAGTGATCTTCTCACTTACAGTATGCTGATTTTTGCTTGTTCTAGATGTGAAAACATTCAAATGATTCAATTTGTTTCATCCAAATATAGAATATTGCTGCGTGTGTGCATGTGTGCGTGCGTGTGTCATAAAAAAAGTTCTTCAAATTTGCATAGTGCTTCACGACATTGGAATAAAATCCCTGACCAAGTTTTTAGCATTAAGTGTTTGTGATAAATCATTCATTTAGTGCCATATACAGATCACACCACTCATTATATGATCAATAAAGATGCATTTAAACAACCTTGACAAACCACGGCCAAACAAACAGTACGGTCAATATTTTTAACTCAGCCTTGGGAAATTGGCTTGCCAAAAACCTTCAAAGTCCCAAAAGAGAGTTGTTACATTTGTTCAAGAGAAACTAACCACAGCTACACAGATAAAAAGTTTTTTTTCACATGAGAAAAAAGGCAAGTGTTATTTGAACAACACACACTTTCTAACAACACACCCAAGCAGGTTTAAACCTTCTTCAAAAAGAGATTCAGATACACCCAACTACAGTGCACTGCAGATTTGTACATGTCTTCAAGTGAGCAAAATGGCCCAGAGCAGTGGTGAGGAATTATTTAAGTATGTTTCGCACATGTAATCTGCCCATTCACACCTCTGCCTTGAATAACGCTGAGAGAGCCAAGGCCTCAATGCCACCTCCCAATCTAGTTCTGCTCTTCCTTTGTTAAAAAACACCTAGCCCATCTACGTTTTCAGGGTTATTGGCTTTCAGTGCAAACACAGTGTGCTTCAGTCTTTTACAGTGCGACTACACAAGGACGTGCTGTGCTGATCATCTGCACTAATCTGAGCCCTGTTATGGTATGTTACATAACAGCAGCCAGGCTTATATTCTATTTCAGGACTTTCACTCATTTGCGAAGGAATTTAATGGAGGTAAACTTCCATTCAATTTGTGCTCAGGAATGCCTTTTGAGGAAACGTGCTGGTATGCGCCAGCTAACATTCCACTTCCGTGACTTCATCCTGTAGACTGAGACTCAGCTAAAGGACTACTAAGGGCATTCATAGTATAAATGCAAAACCCACATTCTTTTAAACTGAAGTCAACTAACAGAATAACAAATTTTGGAGTGTCAGCGTTGCGTAAGACAACTGATAAGAACTGTTGAGAAGTGCCACAACTCTGTTTGTCTTTATTCGTGTCATCAACAGGCTGTGGATCAAACTGTGGCTTGATGATGTCATTCGCTCTCTCCCCTGTAAACAAATGCTGCATTCTTAGCTGTTCCTCTTGCCTCTTTTACTCTCCCGGTCTGATCATGAGGCTGACTGTAAAGATTAGCTCCAGTGCATTACAGAAAACCAACGCTCTGTGATAACGCTCAGCATGCTCCAGGGGTTATAACCTTTCTTTAATCCAGCTCAGGACAGATTTATCATAAAACCAGAGATAGCTCTCATTCAAACCAATATACACACATATTCAATGCTAAAATCTATTGGCAACGCATAAGTTGCCAATATATTGTGTCCACTCCCATGGTTAAGCCTGGTTGCAATAAGCTCACTTAGATCTGTTGCTGACAAGTTGGCGTTATTAGGCTGCATAACTAATCATAGCTTTTTTTTTATCTATTATAAAAAATGTCATTACATTAACTGTTTCATAATTTTCAAAGGAACTAAACTACGCAAACATTTCTGCAACTATAGTTCTATTTATTTAACAAAGATCAATATAAATAAAGGGAACATTAATTTGAAACAAAGTAAACATTTTTTTAAAACTGCTATAACTTGTATAAAATAATAAGTCTGTAAAATAAATCTTACAGTAGTATTTTTTTTACACAGGAAAAAATAAACTTGCATAAACTTGCACTTTGAAAACCCTTTCATAAATGTATGCGTTTTTTGGCTGAAAATGTTTGTTTAAAAATGTTCGGCTCAAAAACAAAAGGCATATGACTATTTCACAATTAAACCCCTTTTGCAGTCATTAAAACTTTGTTACAGTAATTATTATCCTATACAGTCAAGCACGTGAAACCGCTGTACACACTCCACTTCTTCTACTCCCAAATGCTCTCCATTTCAGTGAAATCATACAATACACTACAATCCAATAGACTACTGCAACTGTTATAAATCCACAAACAAACAAATGTCTTCCCTGCAATTTACCACAATGGGTGTGACAAAATTATTGAAAAAGGGCTAAAAAGAGCGGATGGTTTCAAACTTCATCAACTTTCTGTGCAATGACTTCCTCCATTTTGCCAAAAGTTATTGCGTAACACCAGAAATACTGGACTTCTTGTATGCACACAAATGTTAGGCAACAGAGAACATGCCTGGCATGAAACATACCACAGGATGTGCAACAGTGAGATTACTAATATAAGATAGAGTGACATCAGTGTTAAGGGCTGTGTTTAGTAAGGTGGGATGTGTGAGAGCATGTAGAAACCTCAAACATAAGTACACTGATTCTTAATCTCTCTGACTGCTTGACTTTCCCCTGACCAAGGCAATAATTAAAATAATTAAAACAAAAATATATAAAGAATAAAGTTCCTGATCTTATTATAAGAACTTCATTAGGGTTTACGCTTCATGACTAATGAATTTATATAACATTTCCAGTTGTTTTTGATTGACTTCTGTACGAATTTTACCTGTTCAAATATTTTTGACCCTGGACCTAAGCTGGACAGGTATATTTAGGAATATTTAGGTCTCAAAATGTCTGTCAATTTTTCTTTTATGCCAAAAATATAAGAATATTCTGTAAAGATCAAAAACTTCAGAAATTTTCAGAAAACTTAATTTCTGATTAGTAATATAGATTGCTAAAATTAATTTTATTCAATATTTTTAAACCCTCAGATTTCAGATTTTAAATAGTTTTAAGTTGGCCAACTGTTCCCCTATCGTAAAAAGGATGCATATGGGTCATATTTTAGAGCTTTTGATAGCTTTTTTCTGTTTACACTACACTACTACTACTACAACTACAACTAATAATAATAACAATAATAATGTACATACAGATAACATAAAGTAGCCTTTGCAAGTAAAAACTTTGTTCTAAAATATTATAAATACAAAAATGGGTATTATAAATTTTAGTATTTCTCAATAACATTATTTGCTGTATTTTCAGCCTGACGTAAAAAAAAGTAACTATTTAACATTTTGTCCATTTAGTGGCAAATTTGTAAAATTTGTACGAGTTCAGTCATACAAGAATGTATGATTTTTAAAAGGAGGTGTGGCACTAAACCCCACCCATAAACCCAATCGTCATTGGGGTATATGAAAATTGTACTAAATTGCACAAACGAGAAATTCATATGAATTAGCCACAAAATCGAAAAGTTACGAATCGCTATATGATAGCGTTGGTATTTTATGATCAAATGTATGCAGCTTTATGCAACTTATTTTACAGTTTCTTGCCTTATAAACAAATACTTTTAAGCCATGTTGCAATACCATCATAAATGTGCCGAGGCCCCCAAGCAGTCCCTGGATGAAAACCACTGCACCAGTGGACCAAATGTGGGGAGTTTTAAAACCACACCCATTCCACTTACGGAGACTTGCTAGCCATTTCCTGGGAATAAGAGAATCTAAACACCAACTATAAACAAGTATTACAACACACCCATATGCCTCCAACTTTTGAGCAGCCTGGGACGCAGAAAGAAATATGTGTAGTAACATCCCTGCCACACTACTTTCAGACCACTTTTTCAACTACACACTGGCTATTAGAATGTCCCTAAGGGTTTACATTCCTCAGAGCAAATGGAGCTCATAAATGGATGGATTCCTGCAGCTCCCAGAAGACTTCTGTCAAAAGACTGCTTTCATTATGAAGCTTGGTACGGGACGCACTCATTTGACTGAAGACGAGTTGTTAAGCAAAGTTACAACACATATGCGGATTACCAAGACTTAGACACTCATTCAGCCAGCTTGATCTAGAACCCTACTGTGATGATAAGCTCTGTCTGAGACCGTACAAGATGACTACATGATCTTCAGACAGCTTTTGAGAAGTCCACAGGCAAAGGCACAACTTTTGGGAAGTGAGGCAATCTTGTGAAGTAATTAATACATGCATGAGGAGGCACCTAGAAATAGAATGTCCTACATCCAGTAATAAGCATTACATATTTAGACATAAAAGCAAATAAATCCCAGGTCATTACCAGTGGGATAAACAGAGCCACTCCTATTAACTACATAATGTGGAATGTCAGAGAATTTAACAAATTTTGTCTGAGCACATTAAAAAACAGTGTCTGTGAATATTAAACAGCAAAAGACTTTTTTTTTTATTAAAAAGTAGCATGTTCAAACTCATTTGCTTTCATTCATTCACTTTCTTTTCGGCTTAGTCCTTTTATTAGTCAGAGGTCCCGACAGCGGAATGAACTCCCAACTTATCCAGCATATGTTTTATGTAGCGGATGCCCTTCCGGGTGCAACCCATCACTGTGAAACACCCATACACACTCATTCACACCAATTTAGCTTACCCAATTCACCTATACCGCATGTCTTTGGACTTGTGTGGGAAACTGGAGCACCCGGAGGAAACCCATGCGAACATGGGGAAAACATGCAAACTCCACACAGAAATCCCAACTGACCCAGCCGAGGTTCGAACCAGTGACCTTCTTGCTGTGAGGCGACAGCGCTACCCACTGTGCCACCGCACCACCCCATTTGCTTTCATTTACCACAAATATACAGGGATGCCCAAACTACGCCGTCTCATCTCATTACATTTTTTTCTAATTTAACGTAACTTTTTGTTTGTTTGGTTTATTGTTGAAAAAGCTACAAACAATCTAACTAAAATTAAGTGTTTAAATGCATGCAATGTTATAAAAGAATCAGATTTTTTTAATGTGCATACTATTAATTTGCACTGAGAACACAAGGGACAAGATATTGGTGAGCAAAGTAAGGACAAAGGCAGGTGCAGTTTGACTATAATGTATACGACAGTGAACTTTATTGTGTTATGATTTTTTAATCTTGCTTATCTTTTATTGTAATAATTTCACTGAAGTATAAAACCTTAAAAATACAACTACATTAGTTTATTAATTTAAAGAGTAATGTTTTCTATTATTTTAAAAATATCATTAAGTAAATGAGGGAAACCCATGGCAACTTTAATATAATAGAGTTAGGTATATGATGTAACATCTACCCTGTGGTCTTCGATAAAGCTTGATTTAGAAGCTTTAATAAATCATAACTCCACAGAAAAAAGATTTGGAACACCTGCTCTACTCTAGCTTCTCTGAGAGTGACTGGATCACTATATCATATATATCATAAACACACAGAACTAAACAAAACTAAATGCTTGGTTTAACAGAAATTTTAACAGAAATGAAACAGAATTTTACAAATAAAGTTTTTAGTCTGTGCAGATAGCGTTATTGACAGTGTCCCTACATATCGCCCTATAAACACAAACAAAGAAAGTAAAACTTATTTCAAAGTGTCCCCAAAACTTACATTTTTTTGCAAAATCATCATAAATTGTGGTTAAAAATGACTAAACTTCATGAAAAATGTCATTATTAATTATTTATTTTTAAATTATTAAACAAATATCAAAATAAGTAATTAAGAGTGCAATAAAAAGCATGTGAAATATTACACGGATTGGAAAAAGTGAATCAGTTCTACACACACATGATGTAAGGTAATAGCAAAAATAGTTTGTTTTATCATACACTTGACAAATACCTAACATGCTATAGCAACCAACAAACTGCTCCGTTACCACTGACGCCTTTATATAGTCATTAGATTTCTACAAATCGCATGATGCTGCTGCTGCTGATAACCCGTGTATGCTAGACACCAAACAAACACACACACAAAAAAATAATATGTATCACATGGCCCTGTCTTTGCCCTGAGGTCAGTGTGTCAGCAAACCTAGCTATAAAACTTTCAAAAAGGCAGCCAGCATAAACTGAAACAAGCAGTTCCAGTTTCACCATAAAGGCTTCGGTACATAGCCATCCATGAAGGTTCACAGATATCACAAACACATTTAATCAGACGCCACTGACACTCACAGAGTATTTTGACAGCATATTATCATGAGGTTCAGGGTCCTGTGTAATAATACACTGATAGCTTCAACAGCTCCACCAGAAATTGCTGACTGAGCTGGTTAATCTTTAAATGAAAACATGCTCCATGTTTGAGAGAAACTTTGTTGATCGATATAAAAAAAAGATCAAATCCTGACAGCTGAAAAGGGGTTAACACTAGGTAGAAAAGTCACAGGGTTTTAAAAAAAACTTTTGACTGGGTCATTGAGCCTATTGTGCTCCTCATGCACTTGTGTAAACAATGACATACAAGCTGTGACCAAGTTTTACTATGTGGTGTAAAAGGCATTAAAATGTAGCAATATTGTTATGTTAATGTATTCTTTCTCCATGAGGATAATAAATGATATTTTATTTAAAAAAAAAAACTTGTAGGACCATTATTGTGGAATAACCCCTGTAAAGAACAAAATCTCGTACTTTCTGCGACAAAAAAACTCAAGAAAAACTGAACTTTCTCAAGATACAATACATACCAGTTTTTTGTTTTTGCTCTCATCCTCACTGGATTTCTTTTTGGAGGGTTTATTTGGGTCCTCCCCTCCAGCTGCCTGCTGATCCATCTTTGGAAAGAAACTTCACTAAAACAGTATCTTCGCTTGGTATTTCCCACAAGTTTGCAAACGCCTATGAAAAATCACGTTTCTTCAAAAGCCATGCCATCCATGGAGGAAAAAAAAGAAGAAGTTTGATCCAAAACTATTCCATACAAGTATCCAGTCGACTATGATGTAACCTCTGTGGATGAAGTTGTCCAAAAAACGAGGTGTGGTGAAATTCAGTCCAATCCAAACCAACTACTCTGAAGTCTGTCAAAATCAAATCAACATGTTATAAATCACATTTCTAAAGTGTTTTTGTTGAAGTAAACAACAATGTATAACTGAAACATGAAATCCACAGCTATATAAACCCTGTCAATTCAGAGCTCATAAACTTTTGTCGAATTTATTACATTAATGAAGCGTTTTCTCAGTCACCTGAGGATGCGATATTATCAATTAATAACAATGCGTTCAATAAATTAACGGAATTTCCCACTCAAACAATTATATAGTGAGTATTCTACAGTATGGAGATATTTCGGAGTCTCTTAAAAAAAATCAAACGAGGTCTGTGAATTTTATACGATATGACATGATATTTCTAAAATGAAAACATAACTGATTTTATTCAAAGGAGAAATGACCGCTGGTATCCAGGCGGTTACTTTCACACAGGAAACTGTTATTCCAGCGTCATGAGGCTTTAAAGAAAAAGTACACAATAAAGACGTGGACTCTAAACGCCCTGTCCGCTCACACGAACATAGCGAATTATTATTAAACATCAAAATAGGCACACAATGATAAAGAAAACTCACAAAATCTCATCCAAGGCTTACCTACACAACCAAACGCACGAGCCAGGCCCACTATTGTGCCCGCCTATCGACGCTTCCAAATGCCCACAAATGGTCACGTGCTAGAAATACTCCAGCACGGATTGGTCAATTGAACTGTCCGTCAGAGAAATGAGGCGGTCTTTCTCTGTACTTTAGGAAAAGACTGCCTACCACAGACCGCTATGTACATGGATTGGCTTTAGTCAAAGGATAGTCAATATTACATGCATAGCAGTGCAAATCAGTGCCTTAAAGCAGATATCATTATTGTGGTGTTTAATGCATTTGTGATGCATTTTTCTCTACAGAACTACAGACCTCCTCAAATATAATAACACAGTAATAAACCCTGTAATAAAGCAGAAGTAAAACAAACAAAGAATAGACAAACAAAGAAGCTTGCATCCCTATTGTGTAATTCCAAGTGCTTATCGGTTTCATTTTCTGGGGGTTTTTTATATGACGTAACAGAAAATGATTTTATTTTTTCCCTGCTTGCTTGCAATGCTGTGGTTTTACGTAACAGAGGTACTGTAGTTAATTTTGTAATCTATATGCAAGAATTCATACTTATATAAAATGCATGCTTCAAAATATACACTATAAAAGTGAGGTAACACTTTACAATAAGGTTCCATTAGTTAATGTTAATGTACTTACTAACATGAACAACGAAAAATACATTTATTACACTATTTATTCAGTGTGGTTAACATTAGTTAATGAAAATAAAGCTATTCATTGGTAGTTCTGGTTAACTCAGAGTGCATTAACTAATGTTAAACAAGCACAATTTTGGATTTGAAATAATAGCACATTAGTAAGTGTTGTTCATAATTAGTTTATGTTAGTAAATACATTACCTAACATTAACCAATGCAACCTTAAGTGTGATCAAAAGGGAACTGTTGGATCAACTTAAAATATTACTTCAACTGGTTACACAAAAACTCTTTTCTGACATGACATTATGTATTAATGAAAATGGTAATAATTTACGTGAATTCCTCGATGTACATAACAAATCAGTGACTAAATTCATCATAAATCAACAAATCTCAAAGCACAATTCACACACTCTCTTTCTTGTTTTCACACTACACAGAATAGTTTACAGTATAGTGTGACCAAATGATGCTCCCAGCCAATTGCTTTCCCAACTGCTGTTGATCAGCTGTGGATGCAGAGCATTTATACACATTACTTATCAATTTTAATGCAATATAAGTAGGTTATATGTTGAGATATGCGAGTCAAAATGAGCTCTCATCAAAACAGTATAAAGAGAGGAAAACCAAACTGGTCAACTACTCGATGTTTATTTGTTCACAAAACAAAAAAAGTGTGAGCAAGCAAAGGGAGGTCCGGCGTAACAGCAGGGAGCCCGAAGCTTCACACATTGTGTGTTTCCCCATTCACAGCTCACAGTAGGGGAAGAACTTTGAAGGGTGTGCTTTTATTTCAGCCACTCACTTTATCTTTAATCTTCCAGATGGGGAAACGCCACATTAACCGCCTTTCAAATACTCTGGGCCTTGCATTAGATGCATTATGTACAGTAAATGATGAGGTCAGGACAATTACTTAAAGTGTATAATGCAATGAGAAATACATTAAAGATGTGCTTGTTCAGCTGTTACAGGCAAAATTATTAGCCCTCCTCTTAAATATATATTCAAATATTACCCAAGTGCTGTTTAATGGAGAGATTTTTAACACATTTTAAAACCTCACATTTTTAATAACTCTTTTCTGATCATTAATTGTCTTAGTCATTATAATAATAGTACATAATATTTTTGCTAAATATTAGTATTCAGCTTAAAGTGCAATGCAAGTTGGGTTAATTAAACAAGTCATTGGACATGGTAGTTTCTTCTGTAGTCAATTGAAAATATATCTAATCATATTAACTAAAAGGTTATTTAAAAAAAAAAATTAATTGCTTTTATTTTCAGCCAAACTTAAATAAAACTTTCTCAAGTAAAAATTGATAATAGGAAATATTGTGAATATGTCCTTGCTCTGTTAAACAGCTTGGGAAATGTTTGAAAAAAATTATAATTTTACAAGATGGATAATAATTTTGCCTTCAGCTGTATATAATCTGCATTCAGGATGGTAGACATTATGTATGTTATTTACTGGTCTGATTTATTATTTTATTTGGACTTTGGACTTTTTTTACTTTCTTTTTCAGTTTGAACTGTTATTGCTGTCACTTTTTCTTCTCAGTATTTCCTATTGCGGTTGAAGGGTGTAACCACATTAGACATAAACTTGACAGTCTGGCTATCATCTGCGGCACCTGTCAACACTGTGCCACTTCCTGTGTGCTTCTTCAGCGGAACATCTTTAGCTGTTCCTCCATATCAATTAATGGTTCAAATATTACAAAACATAATAATAAGAAAACAGGCATAAAAATTCCCTTTGTTGCAAAATATAGTGTAACCTAAAAATGCAGTATAAATAAATAAATAAAATATTCTGCATCAAACAGTGTAACCATGCTGTTTTACATATATACTGCAGTGTCACGAGATATATTCTGCTCTATTTGTCTACATGAGTGGTTCATGCATGCAGCTTCCTCGTGCCAAGTCTATAATTAGACACCAGACCCATTTTTTCATTATGGACAGTGATTTCCCATGGTTTTCTATTGAGGCTTAACTCAGTCCTGCCCATATGACACTGTAACCTTTAGTGCTTATTCCTGAAGCCCATGTTTGGTGATGTCACATGGTAGGAATTGCCATTTCTGAAAGATGAACAGTAAGTCTAACTTGTGACTTATGATTATATGAAATGTTTTCTGATTACCTAAGTGTGAAAATAACCTGGGAATTATTCTGGCCTACGTCAAGTAACGTTTCCTCACATTACTTGTAAAGTACTAAAACATTACAGTGTTTATAAAACAAAATAATTCCTCTCCTCTTAGTCGAAATAAGGAAACGCCTTGACTTCAGTTGCACAATGCACCCATGCTCATTCTGAAAACGTACTGCTATACATATTTCTGGAGAGCGCCAAATACGTTACAGGAGATAGGTTTTTTTTGTTGTTGCAGTTTTTATTTTTTACGAATCCACCAGAGGCCACTGTTTATGCTCTTTCAGATCTCAAATTTCTCTTGTGAGTGCCTTCGCGCCTGCTGTTCTTGTGTAAATCCACCAGGGGCCGCTGTCGACTAGCTGACTGAATGACTGACTGACTGACCAATCGACTGACCCACCCTCCTCCTTCCCTAAACCCAACCAATAATGTTTTCAAAAGCACCGATTGACCAGCGGCCACCCATTTCCCTAAACACAATCGACAGTTTTAAAAAGCAATCCAGAAAAAAAAGCCCTCACCTGATTTTTACCACGTTTACAGATTTTACCACATTTTCACCCTGTTATTTACTTGTTTATTTTAGTTTTTGGCTTTTGTTTTTGTTTTACCTGCTTTCTGGAACCATTCTTTGCCGGACTCAAACCCCGTCGTCGTGGTCAACTCCTCTCTGCGTATCAAGTCTGTCGATCTACATGGTGATCTAACTGGACAAACTGGTAACAGCGCAAAAGCAGTCCATACGGAGCTAATCATAGATCAGAAAAATAAAAATAAAATATTGTAATTGGGACAACTTTTAAAAATGCTTCAACTTAGGTTTTCAGCTATAAATGAAGTTTTTTTTTTTTAAAGTTGATCCATTCATTCATTCATTCATTTTCATTTCGGCTTAGTCCCTTTATTAATCCGGGGTCGCCACAGCGGAATAAACCGCCAACTTATCCAGCATATGTTTTACGCAGCGGATGCCCTTCCAGCTGCAACCCATCCCTGGGAAACATCCACACACACCCATTCACACTCATACACCATGGACAATTCAGCCTACCCAATTCACCTATACCGCATGTCTTTGGACTTGTGGGGGAAACCGGAGCACCCGGAGGAAACCCACGCCAACACGGGGAGAACATGCAAACTCCACACAGAAACGCCAACTGACCCAGCCGAGGCTCGAACCAGCGACCTTCTTGCTGTGAGGCGAAGGTAAAGTTGATCCAATATTTTCTTTTCTTTTTTACAGCATACATACAACCTACAGAGTGTTCTGCCAGTGCTGCTGTCCAGCCTGTTCATGTACTTCAGGCCTTGTTGTTACCTGACTGGGCTAGTGTTTTAAGCTTTTGGGATATTTTGTCCTACATTATTTATTGCCTTTCCATCACACTTCATAAAAGACCCACAGACTCCAATAGCTGGTGCTCTGGAAGAACCTGGACCTCTTGTAGCATTTGCAGCGAGCAGACATTTCAAACTTTTTTTGTGTGTTTCACCTTTCAGAGTAGATGCCTCAGAAACACTTAACACTTCACTCCAGGGTAAATGGCTCCATTTGTCATTATTTATTCAACACTGAGACTGAGCCTCTTTCTGAGCATGGAGACACTGGAGGTGGTCAGTCCACTAAGCTCAGAGAAGCTAGTTGCTCTTGCACAAAAGACTTGTCACTGTTATTGTTGCAGGTACTGTCAATAACTGGCTGAAACAACACCGCCTGAGCCTTGGGAATTGGCTTTGTGTTTGCCAAAAGAGGTGTGGAGTTGATGAGGGTTTGGGAGTGTTATTGTGTAGACTTCTGTTCATTAGCAGCACAAATGGTCAGTTGTTTACCATGTTAATCTCCAATGTGGCTGCTCATACTTGATAAGAAAGGCAAGCATTAAATGATTCACACTGGACATGAAATTTCTATTCATCGTCTACAAAAATATGAAGTGTTTTCAACATTTATAATTTAATGAAATCCTTCTTGAGTAAAAAATCCGGCATTTTCTGATGGATCATTCACTCATAAAAACTCAAGGTTTCAACATAGAGTTTCCAGAGTGATGCATTATTTGGGCTTATTTAAAGAACCTTTCGGTGAGCGGTTCTTAAAATAAATGTTGGTTCCATTTTATATTAGGTGGCCTATAACTAATATGTACTTACACTGAAATTAATAATTTGTTACAATGTACTTATTATGAAAATACATGTTTTTACATTGTACTTAATCATTGTATGAATAAATACCTGCATGTAAATACATCTGCAATTAATTTCTGTAATTTTCCGAAGAAAATTTCACATGGAACTTCTTTGCATTCGAACTCTTCATATATAAAAATACCAATTTAATGTTCAATAAACTTTATAAAAAAAACTGTATGCTTTTATTTTTCAAACATAATCTACAATTTCCCATTGTTCAGTATTTTACCACTATACAAGACCAGACAAGATATTCAGAAAAATATATTTATGTTAATTGGCAATATTTGCGTGTGTGCATACAATGAAAGTATCTCACTGGCTTTCATTATATAGACAAAAGCAGTTAACAATTCCTTACTTACTTACTCCCAGGGCCATTTATATTGAAGTTGATATTTAGCCACACCATATTGGTGTTTCGTAACATCTAGTTTTTTATGAGGTGGGTTGTTAGCCCAACGCTTAACCCCCAACCTGGAGGACCAGGACATACACTACAGACAATTTAGCTTACCCAATTCACCTCCAGCACATGTCTTTGGACTGTGGGGGAAACCAGAGCACCCGGAGGAAACCCACACGAACACGGGGAGAGCATGCAAACTCCACACAGAAATGCCAACTAACCCAGCCGGGACTCGAACCAGCGACCTTCTTGCTGTGAGGTGACAGCCCTACCCACTGCACCACCGTGCCACCCAACCCAAATTTCTTAAAATACATTATGTTATTTGTCAGGTTTAGCACATAATCATGAGTTCATGTTGCCATTTAAAATTGTGATTTTGACTTTGAAATTTGATACGACTTTATAAAATTCTGACTAAATAATTTACAAAATAAAGCATCATTTAATTCCATGTGTTCCAGAGATAAATCCTGTAATTTCCTGGTCAACTAGTAAAAAGCATTAATAATAAGGATTTAAGAGACAGGTAATATGCAGCTCGTAGTAAAAACAGACTTTGGCTCAAGCGTTTACAACTAAAACAGCATTTGAGATGGTGTGATTAAGGTCCACTGGTTAGTCCAGTTAAACAGTCAAGTGACATGTTGAGGCAAAGACACATCAAGGCACATTGAGGAATTTATTCAACAAATGTGTTTTCATCATAGTTTATGTAGATGTTTTATTATTGGATAATTAAGTTAAGCTCATACATTTTGTACAATTTTTACATTTTTATGCACATTTTGCAAGTTATGCAAACATTTATGGTGATGGAAACATAGCATCTGACATATCTGAAATTTGATCTATAAGAAACTTTAATCTAAAACTGAAATGAAACTTTTTGGGGGGTGAAACTTTAGTGGTTCCCAAATGTATTATTGTTACTTACCTGTATCCACCAAGCCACCATTCTTACAAAACATCTGAAAAGCCTGCGGCGAAAGAGAGATCCATTAATCATGAGAGCTGTAGAAAAAAAAAAAACCTATTTTATGCCTCTCATTCACACATTAGTACTCGTACCATCTAATTTTTGCATGTATGAAGTGGTAGCACGTGCAATCTCATGTAAGATTCAACAATATCATCTTTCTTAGCTTAAGAAATGCCTTATAAGGCCATGATCAACTGCCCACAGACACTTGTGTGCTTTACATCAGCAAGAATCAGGCCTATGGGTTGCCATGGCAGCCGCTACTTGAGGATTCTGCTCTAGGCCACTTTTCCTTGAGCAGCTTGTACACGTGGCAAAGAAGAGAGATTTGAAAAACTCATTTCCATTTACAGCTCAGCTCTAATTGAATCAACTTTTTTTTTCGACTATAGCAACAAGGGTCATTGCAGCAAATTTGCAATAATTCATTTGATTACACGATCCCTTCATTTAGTTTTACTTTATCAGTTCACATGCCTAAATGTATCAACACTTACTGCATTTTATCAACTGTTTACATCCGGTATTAACATGCTTATTTGTTGATCTGATCACAAGTGGACAATGCTTAAATTGCACGTAATGCATGTAACTTCCAAAGCTACTCAAAAATGAGTGTTTTATGATTTATGATTTAAACACTAATATGGGCAAATATGTTACAACAGCCACTAAAGATCACATACTCTATGTCTATTGGCCTACATTCTTTAAAAAAAGGTGTAAAAGTACTACATTTATGGTTAATCGACTTATATCGGTTATATCGGTAACAATAGCAGAACCATTCTGGTACTAAACAGAAGCAATTTTACAAGATTCGATAGAGAACCATGCTAATAGCCTCTGTAAACATAAAAGCACATAAAACACATAAAATAATACCTAAACACACCTGCAAGATATATATTTTTTGAATTGATGTGAACTAGAAACACGACATTGATGCTCATTAATGACAATTGACATGAAATACATAAGAAAAAAACTAAACAGTTACAAAAAAAGAATACAATATATTTATAATAAAACTATGTTATAAAATATAATAAATATCTTTACAAGCCTTTATGTCCCTCTTTGTGTGTGTATTTGTGAATGGCAATTTCACTTTGAAGATGTTGAGCTAGAAATGACAGCCATCTGAAATACACAGTTAAGTGTAAAGTTACAGTGTCTCTTCCAATTGTTTATGTAAAACCAAGTATGAATTTGAAAAAAAAAAAATTAAAATTTAATTAAAAAATTTTAAGTGTTTAATTCCATTTTGGCACTTAAAATATAAAATAATAAACAGGCTTTTTTGTGACTGGGTATGTTTATGCATAAAACCAAGTGATAATTAAAATTATGATAAAGTAATCATAAATAAAATTTCTTGTAAGTTGTTACTTACCCAATAGTTAAGACAGATCCACAGCGAAACAGAGCTAGTCATAATTGCATGTTCTGCTAAACTAAAAACAGAAAAATACATGATTGATAGGAAACAAGTGTGTTAAAATGTGCAGAATTTTACTGCAA
The DNA here is from genome assembly GCA_903798125.1 of Danio choprae. NCBI lineage: Eukaryota > Metazoa > Chordata > Actinopteri > Cypriniformes > Danionidae > Danio > Danio choprae. The sequence continues at coordinate 14,089,079 of CAIGQW010055024.1, read as the reverse complement.
TTTACTGTACCTGTAAAGAGAGTCCTGACAATCATCAGTTTCATTTGGTTATTTTCTATTGGCTCCTTCTGTATATGTAAATTGCACAAGCTTACTTCATAAGATTACATCAGAGATTCAGAAATGGCCACACATAAAAATTTGGGAAACTTTGTGTTAAATAACAGAAAATTCTTGTTGCAAATATTTTAATTATAATGTGGTTTTGTTTGCCCCAATTTTACCCATACTTGGGCTTAAATAACACAGATTTTTGAAAGTGCAGGTGTTAAACAGAGCCTTAGGCAAGTGTTTTATCATCCATTTCTAATGATACTTTCCATAAAACAACACCTCTTGGGAATACTTTTTATGTAAAAAAACTGGTGATGATAGAAGTTGTTATGAGTGTTTGTGTGCATTTCACAGCATTTTCAGTGTTATGGTGTTTACATGTCACATAATCCAAAATACTTAGAATTTAAAGCCGGCAATTCCTCTATGGTTTCCTCCCTTGGTGCATAAATCATAAAAAGCAATAAAAATTGTCATCTGAAAACTGTATCCTGGCTACATTTTAAAGGTGCACTATTGTTTAGGTTGGGCTCAGTTTGAGCAAGACGCCCTGACTTACAGAGATTTCAATACAATAAAGTTTGGCATACTATACCGACACACAGCTCACACAATTCTTTCACTTCAAAAGTCATTACTCTGGAGAAGATTTTATTTTCTTGAGGTTGAAAGCTTGCAAACTGGACTTATGTGGAAACTTGGTATAATTGGTATAACATCAAGAAATGAGATGCACAAGTGAAAAGCCTCAGCTGTTGTTTTTTCATTTGTGAAATCCCGCCATGCTTGGTATGGACGTCATTAGTCTCTGTGTTGTGAGGAGCTTATAGAGGAAACGCCACACCGCTGCATTTATTTACAAGTAGAACTGAGGAAAGTACTCAAACTGTATTTTCCTAGGCAAAACTGCACCAGTGCACCTCTTAATTAGAAATCACTTAATGCTTGACATGATTGCAATCAAAAAAGCTTTAATTAAAATGCAAATTCAGGGTCTGTGTAATTGTTGCTAAGAAAGTTTCTGTTTCACTAGAGGATGATTTTCATTTATGGACATTCTCCAGAAATACATGCTTCACGCACTCTTCGTAGTTCACACACAGTGTTGTGTTGAAGAACATGCCCAAGTGGATTATTAAAGGCTTTTGTCTCAAAGACATACAAAAGCAAATCGCTTCAAGCTTTCATGAATATAGAGTTTTTACATTGTCTGTATGCATGCAAACATTTCAAAACAACATTATATTGCCAGTATATATTGGGATCAAAATAGGCTTGAAATTAAAGGGACAGTCCACCCAAAAATTAAAATTCTGATATCATTTACTTCTTCTCCAATTGAGTTTCTTCTCACAAAAAGGAAAATAAACAGAGAAGAATGTTCAAAAAGGCCATTGACTTCTATAGTATTTTTGTTCCTACAATGGATGTCAATTTTTTGGAACATTAATTTTTCTGTTCAACAGAAGAAAAAGATGTACTAGTTTAGAACATTGTAAATGTGAGTAAATAGTGAGGACCTTTTCATTTTTGGGAGAACTATCCATTTAAAAGGCTCCTGTTATGCACTTTTACAAAATCATCATTTTGCATTTAGGTGTACCAGCATACTCTAATGCTTGTCATGCTACAATGTTAATGATGTTTGTAAATTACACAGTATTTAACTTTAATATGAACTGTAATTAACTGTAGAACAGTTATGCAGAGTTACTCTGTTTTAAAGTTGCATTGTGAAAATTATAGTATTTTTAACAGTAAAGATATACAATACTGTAAATACATATACAGCAAGCTGTAAATTTACAGCTTTAATTTAAATACAGTATTTTTGCTGTAGTTAATTTACAGTAAGTTACCAGTGTAGATTGTCCAGTATTATACTGTCACAAATTTTTTAAAGCATTTCATGAAAATGTTTTGGGATTTATTTTAATTATCTTTAAATGGGCTGCTTTGCGACATCATAAACTTTGAAGAACAATGCTAGTCCAAACGAGCCATTTGAAGTAGTTTCTGAAAAGGGTATTTTAAAAATGAAATACCTCTCTTTGGAGTGGACTATACAATTCGAAACTTTGTAGATGTTTTTTATGCCCAAACTTACACACTAAATGCTGACTAAGGCCATGTCCACACGAATGCTTTTTCATTTAAAAACGCATATTTTTGTCTCTGTTTTGCCCTTCAGTCCACACTGAGACGTTTTTAGGAAACGAAAACTTAACTTTTTGAAAACGCTCTCCAAAGTGGATAAATTTGAAAACGCTGTTTTTGTGTCATAGTGTGGACTGTGAAAATGGAGGCTTTCGAAAACGATGACGCATTTTTAGTCATGTGACACAGTCATGTTACTAATTCAGCAAAAATGGTGGACCACATCGTGAAGCATGTTTGCAGGACATGGAATGTGTACTCAGAGCTGTTGTTCAGCAGCAGCTCAGCAACTCCACCTCATTGTCAGTCCATTTAAAAAACACTGTGCTTTTCCTCGACATTTTGCTGCGACGGTTCAAAGAGCCGGAAAGTAAAAAACGTCAGGCGGAAATTATGCGTGTCGAAGCGTCTTACGTTTCAGCCATGCGCAGTACAGGGTGAAAGAGTTTTTAGTCATTTTAGTGTGGATGACAAAGTTTTGGAAAATTAATAAAAACGACAGTGTGGACGTGAAGTGTTTTTGTGCTGAACTTCGTTTTCTAATTTATCCAGATTAGTGTAGACATGGCCTAAAATTCAAAGAGTGAAAAGCATAATAGGACCCCTTTAAACAAATATAGCATAGGAAACAGGTATTTAGTAACGTGCTAAACTTAAACCACTTCTAAAGATTTCTTCTACTATTATTATAGTATCATCTTTGATCAGCAGTCTACCAATTACAAGAACATTTGAGGATCAATTTGGATGCCGGCAACCTGAAATTAAATCAAAATCTTCAGGTACACATTGGCATGCTCTACAGAGCAATCTGACAAAGCCTCATTATCTTATTATTGCACAAATGAGAGAAGATCACTAATGCAATCAAAAATATTCAGTCTGACTACCAACAGCAATTTCCTGCAAAGGCTTTTAGATCCACTTTCAAATGCTCATTAATAATGAAACCCAGACTAAGGCATGACGTTGTGGAGCCATGGATGATTCACGAAACCTAGTTCAGAGTTCTGAGTAGTTCAAAGCTTCTCTAAAAGCATGTGTGAATCTTTACTATGTAAGTATATGTGAAAAGTGCTGAAGTGTCAGCTGTCTCTTCTCTGTCTTTCCTGTTGATCTTTGACCACTTCTCTTAACACCAAGAGGCGATCTATTCTTCCTGTTTATGTCTTTCTTTAGTTCATTTCAATGGGAAAAGGTGGAAAACAAAAATATACAATTATTAAAAGCTTAATAAAAATGAATTCATTACTGTATTCATCTTCCTTTTCCTTCTTTGCGTTGGATTCATTAAAATGATTTCTTTTGCTTGTGAAAATTATTCTATTTTATTTAAGACATGTATAAAGTTTTTAAGTGCACATATTTTCTATTATATTTTAGGTGGCTTTTCTATATGTAATTCACTTCATATAGATGTATGAAGCTGACACAGTATTATAGAAATCACATACACATGCTCTCTGAAATAGCTGGAACAAAGGGGGAAAAACAGCTGTTTCCTGTTGTGTTGTGAACATAAGTAATCTGTGCAAACCATATGCTTATCAATATGTGTTTATCAACAAGTGTTAATCATTGCATTACAGTGTGTGCTATGATTTGCTGCAGATCACATCTTCACATATATATATATATATGCATCAGTGCTTTCAGATAATGGGTTTTGAAACTACATGAGCATTGTTCCTGCATCTGTTGCTTTTATTATATTTGTTATTGAGAGGAAAACTCAGTGCAAATGTACATATGGAAGTATAGATATATAGTATATGTCAAGACCAATTTATTTTTGTACAGTGGCTGCTGAATAGATTAAAAAGGGGCATTCAGAAGTCAAAAATCTTGCTTCCTACCAATGTTATATTAATCTTCCTAGTCGGCATATTGTATTCCTTAGCCCACACTCTCGGAAATAAAGAAGCTGTCACTGCGACAGTACCTTTTTAAAAGTTACACTTTTGTACACGGGTCCATATATTGATACTTAAAAGTTACATATACCTAAACAGTACAATAGTAAACCTTTAGAATTTTTTAGGTGCTAACATTTACCTTCTGATACAAGCAAGTATACCTCCTGATACCTCCCCAGTGACAGATACAAGCAAGTATACCTCTGATACCTCCCCAGTGACGGCTTTTGTACCTTTATTTCTGAGAGTGTATGCAATTATTGTGTTTGGTTGCAGCTTGATGTCCTATACAAATCAGTATCTTAAAGTAATAAAACCCAACTGTAAGTCCAGCGGCCAGTGATAGTCACTGGCTTTTCCCTATGGCTCCCTCATTGTAGGTCTGTCGCCCCCTCTCTCTTTCACTCATTTCCCATCAGAACAGTGCTGTCTCTCTCTGACTGGACCTTTCAGTGACCTCCCACCTACATTCATGACGCTTCCTGCATTTACAATGCCTTTTAAACCAGTCCACAGAAGTGAATGCAACATCCCTGGAAGCTGGACAAAGTTAGCTTTTAGTAGTCCACAGATGGCTTGGGAGTTAATACACAGGCTATGACTAGCATAGGTATTGATTTGCAGATACCTCTATTACACTATATTCACTCTTTCTCTTGTGGCCTGAGAAAGACACAGAAAGCTCAGGAGCTTTGCATAACATAAGAGGTTCTGGGTTTTAGTTTTGTTGGTTGTTAGCATACTGCAAAACAAAACAACAACAACAAAAAAAAGTGAAAAATCACCACGCTATAGTTGTGTGCTAACTGTGCATATATTATGGCAGATGAAGTGGTATTTGGCTGGTTACGTTATATTATGACTGTAAAATAAACTAATGAAAAAATGTGAAGATGACAGTGAAGATGATGGTTATATAAATATGTAGATACACAACGCTTTAACATTTTTAACATCTGTTAAGTTGTTAATAACAAGATGAAAATACACAGTTCCATATGTAGGCTACTTAATATTGAGAAAAAAGCCCCATTCAGCCCCATTCAGCGAATGTCAGCAGCTACGCCTCCGTTTTCAGATGTCTCCGTTTTCCCTCATCCACACTGACACGGAAGAGCAGTGTTTTAAAACGAAAACAGCTTCTTCAGCGTTTTCAAAACGCTCCGTTTACGGGCCTGGAAAACTTGAATGAACATGTTACTTAGACATTTCCATCATGTTTCCCATGTCGTTAGGATTAGCATGCTATAACACATGCGCACATGTTGCTAGCATAATTATGATGTTGCTTGCATGCGTAGCCTATGATTTTGTTAGCATAAATTAACATTTGACTAATGTGTTTCTAGCATGTTTTAACAGTGTGCTATCATAAATTAACAAGTATGTTAGCATGCATTATTATATTATAAGCATGTTTGTATCATGTTTAGCAAATAGGCTAATATATCATTTGATCCAAATGTAATTACTTGCTCTTGTGTGTAATTATTTTCTTCTTTTGCCATTTAGACTACTGCCAACCAAGCCTAACAGCTATTTTAGCACTGTATTAGCAAACACAAACTCAAATAGACTACATTCTGTTAAATTAAAGGCAATTAAATCAAATGGTTCACTCCAAAATATATCACATTATGGAAATAAAACTAGGTTGCAAACAGTATTCCTGCTGACCTTAATAAAGACCAGCACCTTTAAAAGTATTTCCACATGGTAATAGGTTATGCAGACTGCGTCTCAGAGGGTTTCAGAGAGAGGGGTGTCTGGCAGTGTGAGTGCTGCTAGAAAACAATTTATCACACGACCATTACAGAGTTTAGACTTTCCTCCTACACTTCTACCCTTGCACACCTATTCCTACCGGTCGCAGATAGGAGAATTTATTGATCACGACATTGATCTCTGTCTGTATAATTCAATGTTAGTGTCTCACTACAAGATAGAGGGGAAAACTGCTCTTTCTGTGCAGTAAAACCATTTTGTGAGAGAAAAAACATTAAAAACCAAAAGCGAAAAAACTGTCCATATTGAGTTTGTGTGAAAAACGCAATTCATAAGAGGGTGAGTTCCATGAAAATTCTGGAAATTCATGACAATGACAGTATATTATCACAGTTTATTTCACAGGCGTCAATGTTTGAGGAAAACAATAACAGCAGGGAGTGCATTAACTCCACGCTGATTTCATGTATTTTGCCAAGTGCATTTGATCAAATACAGATATTTTTTTGGCAACACAAACAATGGACTAATACTAGTTAAATTCACTATATATATTTTATACTTTAAGGCACTCAGAATAAGAAGTATCATAAAATGCCATTAAACAATGAATTCGAGTTTAATAATAAAATAATAATGTGCACAAAACAATTAAAGTATTTAGCTTTAAAGGATGGAATATGTTATGTTAGAGTGCCACAGAGAGGACAAACTTGCTATTGCATCTTATTTGCACAGAAAAGAAATCCTAGTTTACTACTTATTTATTCAGAATTTAATAACAATAATTTAATATTAATTCACAAGTAAAATGTAATATTTAAATTGTACTTAAAATGCTATCTTATTGCTGCTAAAATAATATGTTTCAGTTTTTAGGCTATATATATTTAAAATTTACACATGAAGCAATTTAACTTTAAATAGACTATAATTGCTGCTAAAATAATATCCTGATTAATCTGCTTTCAGGCTATTTTGGTGCCAATGCACTCATCTGGCAGCGTGGCAGGGGAGTGTTGGCCACGCTACATGGATTCTCTAAACCCATTAACTGTGCAGTCTCAACCCACCCAGTTAGTCACACACTACAATAAAGCACCGATCAGTGGCCTTCTCTCTCCCAGGCTAGAAATAATACAGCAAGCAGCTACATGAGCCATATCCAGCCAAATGACAACCATCCGACTGCAAATTACAACGTTTAACCTTCTTGAGGTCAACATGATGACTCCTAAGACTGGCCAAACTTTTTTTATATGTGTCAAACTTTAGGCATTGCATGCATAATATCACATACACTACTGGTCAAAAGTTTTGATCAGTATCAGTATATATTTACTCTAGACTTCAGTATCACATGATCTTTCAGAAATCATTATAATATTCTGATGCGCTGCTCTGTTAATATGATTGTTTATTTTCTATATTCAAACAATAATAATGATTCTAATAATTTTCAGTGTTGAAAAATGTTGCAGTTTTGTGGAAACTGTTTTACATTTTACTTTGAAGGTATCTTTGATTAAAAGAAATTAAAACAAAAGCAGGGCCTCACGGTGGCGCAGTGGGTAGCACGATCGCCTCACAGCAAGAAGGTCGCTGGTTCGAGCCTCGGCCGGGTCAGTTGGCATTTCTGTGTGGAGTTTGCATGTTCTCCCTGTGTTGGTGTGGGTTTCCTCCAAGTGCTCCGGTTTCCCCCACAAGTCCAAAGACATGTGGTATAGGTGAATTGCGTAGGCTAAATTGACCGTAGTGTATGAATGTGAATGGGTGTGTGTGGATGTTTCCTATTGATGGGTTGCAGCTGGAAGGGCATCTGCTGCATAAAACATATGCTGGATAAGTTGGCGGTTCATTCCGCTGTGGCGACCCCAGATTAATAAAGGGACTAAGCCGAAATGAAAATGAATGAATGAATGAATGAATGAAAACAAAAGCATTTCATTCCTTCATTTTCTTTTCGGCTTAGTCCATTTATTAATTAGGGGTTGCCACAGCGGAATAAACCGCCAACTTATCCAGCATATGTTTTTAAGCAGCGAATGCCCTTCCAGCTGCAACTTATCACTAAGAAACACCCATACACTCTCGTTCACACTCGTACACTACGGACAATTTAGCTTACCCAATTCACCTATACCGCATGTCTTTGGACTTGTGGGGGAAACCGGAGCACCCAGAGGAAACCCATGCGAACACGGGGAGAACATGCAAACTCCACACAGAACAAATCAAATTAAATTTCTTTAAAAAAATAATAATGTTTTTTGACCACAAAACTTTTGACCAGTAAAGTATGTAAGACAACACAAGGCTTATGGGACAACCCGAAGTCATAGTAATAAGTAAAATCCCTTTGCATTAGATCTATGACAATGTAGTTTAATATCCTATCCCTTCATTGCCCTCTAGGGGTAACTAACAAGCTGGCAAAACAAAGCTTTATTGCGGTGTTTTAATACTATTAGCTGCTCTCATTGATTTTAAAGTGCTTGAGATGTGACACGAGCAGCTCCTTTAGGAGAGTTTGTGTCTGGTTTCTGTCAAGGTGAGGAGTTATCAGTGGCTCCTGTTAGTTGGTCCGGCTGGGAGCTAAACCCCATTTACTGTTTACTTTCCCTTACGATATTAGAAGAGTTCAGAGTCTGTGCTGGTCCATTAGGATTAGATCTCTCACTCTCTATCAGCTCTTTTTTTCAATCTTTTCCTTTTTCCGCTCTTCTTGCACCTGTCAGCACTTTCTACACAGGACAGCTGTGGCAGGCCATTTCACCATTTAGTCTATAAACCTTACTTGTATCTATATATTTTTAGATACTGAGTTTTCTACAGTACAACTTATTCATTGTCTATAGTGCTTATTCGAGGTACTTGTGTTTATTCATTACATACTAGTTCTTATTTATTAAATACTATTAGCTTTTCATTATACAATTACTTCATATTAAACAGATATAGTACTATCACCTATTTCAAAAGGAACCTTTAACAACTGTATTGTTACAAGTAACAAATTTTAGTAACACTTTAGTTTAAGTACCAATTCTCACTATTAACTAGTGGCTTATTACCTGTATTAACACATTGGCTGTTTCTTAGTACTTCTAAAGTACATATTCTTTATAATCTTATTAACTTAATTCTACCAAATACCTAAACCCAACTACTACCTTAATAAGTAGTAAAAAGCAGTGAATTATGAGTTTATTGAGCAAAAATCATAGTTCAGGGTTTAATAATAGTGAGAATCGTATCATACAAATAAAGTCACCCATATTACAAATATTTTCCATTGACCTTTATGATGAGTTTTGACAAGTATTCAATTTGTGACTGGAAAATACTTTCGTTCAATAGTAGCTATTCTGTTGTTAACATCCTTCCTTGCATAATTATTCCAATAGTGACTAATAACTAGTACTTAATGAAAATTTAACTAAGTACTTAACACTCTTAATAGTAACATTTTACATGAATACTAGTATCAATTAAATGTGTACTAGTAGAAGTATCTAATAAATAAATACTAAATAAATATTTAGTATGCAATAAATAACTAGTATCTACTTAAGTAAAACATCTAATAAATAAATTATTGTATATTGTTGGAATATTTTACCAATTCCATGCACGTTCAATAAAAAAGGTCATTTTTTATTGAGGATTTTCTTTAATGTCAAAATATTAGTAATCTTATTAGGTACAAATGAATGATTCGATGAACAGATTTCTAGGTATCCCCAATGCAATGCAAGAATTACATTCGGGAGGTGCGCAACACGCTTTACATTTTCCTGACTCCAGCATTTATACACAGCTGATATTAACAGAGGGAGTTTCGTGTATTTCGTCACTTGTCAATACTTCTGCAGTCCTCTGGTGCCCGCACTCAAACATACTTAGTCTTTCTGCAATCTTCTCTCCACACGTAAGCTGACATTATTATCAGATAAGGCATGCTCTGCAACATTCTGTCTTCACACCTTTAAGAACATGGCATTGTATAGGAAAGCTAAGTGAGACATAAAAGTTATTTTCATGTCTCGATGTCGCTCTATCTTTCTAGTCAGTGGCAGGAAACTTCTACTTCTGCAAAAATGTTTCACTAGTATGCAAAGCGTATCACACTCAGAAAAAAAGTTTGGTTGATATATCACCTTAAGCAATACAAAATACAATTGTTTAATGAAAAGTAATAGAGACAACAATAACAATAAAAAAAAATAATTCCAACAATATATCTAATTATAAGCACTGTCTATTATCTAAAATATATTACTAGTATATTATAGTATATAC
>CAIGQW010055024.1:14060124-14074203 GCA_903798125.1 Danio choprae | reverse complement strand
ACACAAACACACAAACACACACACACACACACACACACACACACACACACACACACACACACACACAGCTCAAAAAAAGGTGGACAGACAGGACTATAAATAGGAAAAAGCGAGAATAAACTTGCTTGTTGTGTCACAGTGCCATCTTGTGGTTTCTTAACAAAACTGAGACAATTTTCCCCTCAATGTTAGAAAACTTGAAATAATTCTGTAATTCAGGTTTATTCCAGGGCAGGTGGCTAACACAGTCGCCTCACAGTAAGAAGGTCACTGGTTCGGGTCTCAGCTGGACCAGGAGGCCTTTCTCTGTAGAGTTTGCATGGGTTTTCTCTGAGTGCTCTTGTCCAAAACCACAAGCCTAAACTGGTTGACTGGTTTTAGCTGGAGACCAACTTGGTTTTAGAGGGGGTTTGGCCATTTCCAAGCTGGTTTCAGCCATTTCCAGCCTGGTCTCACCTGGTCAGGCTGGGAAATGACCAGTTAAAACCACCTTGACCAGGCTGGAAATGGCTGAAACCAGCCTGGAATTGGCCATACAGATGTGGACATACAGTAGTTGAAATGTGAGAACAACCGAACTATGAGGAATTGATGTGCCTTTATCCAGTGTAGGTGTAAAAAAAAGAAAAGAAAACAAAGCTATAGGCCTATAAAGCTGATTAAAGTGATTTTTATGAAACTGTTTACATTAGCTAAGGCCAAGCTAACATAGATGGAGATAGATACATGTAGTTTATGTGTATTTAAGAGGCAAAAAGTAAGATATTTACACTCAATCCAACAAATTAACAACAATGGCAACAACAAAACGCCGCTCAGACTGCCAGTTTGTAATTGACCAACCAAAACAATTTATCATTTCAAATTTTCCACTACTAATAAAGCCAATAAAAGCCGATTAAACTGCTTACCGCTGAAACAACATAAGATGTCGGAGTAGACACCAAGATCCCATAATGCAATGCAATGCAATTCGAAAACCATCAATGAATCACGAGATATGGAAAACTTCATACAACAATTAATTCACATATATTTTCACAATGCAGTACATACTAAAAAAGCACACAGAAAACAGAATGAATATATAGCTCTAAAGGCGGCCATAATGAATGAAGCAACTCAACAATCTTTTTTACTTTTCAACCACTAGATGGCAGACTTCCCATAATTATTACAGAGGATGAAAACAAGCGATAATACCTGATATAAAATAATACTTTTACGCACATATTAATGACTAAATATAATGTATATTATACATTACATTAAACAATATACAGCATTTCTATAAGAATAATATCTGAGACGTTGTCTCCCTTGCCCATTAAAAAGAGAACTGCTTCAATCTCCATGTTTTCTCCCTTGTTGTTGGCATTTTTAGCTATCACTAGCAACAACTTCGTCTGGCAATGGATGCTTTGTTGCCAACAGTACACTGGTGCCAGGCACAACACATGGGAGGTAATCACAACAAAGCAAATGTTTGCAACAGGGCTCTGATTTGAATCATGAGCGCTTATTAAAACCATTTTCGGGTGGATTCGTTTTTGTAACTGTTAAACGCGGCACATATGAAACATTAATCAATGATTCATGGGCTGGCAGGACGTGAGCATCTCTCTGTTGTCGTTTCACATGGGCTGAGACAACTGGCTCTGTTAGACTGGGAAGCTCTAACATCCATCTGTCCTATTTTCTGCATATGAATGCCAGGGATATTGTGCTCTTGAGATTTCAGGAAGAAGGAAAATCAATTCCACACACCTGCCATCACATCCTGGTGGTAGCAAACATCAGGCCATTTATGCGCACGCAGACGCCCGCCCGCACACACACACACACACACACACACACACACACACACACACTTAAGTTAGTGACTAAAAGTGATAATTATTAAAAGTGGATCCTGCTAATTAGCTAAATATCCCATTTTACCAAAGATGACTATGACCAGAACATCACTGCAAAAAAAAACTCCAATCAATACGCCGTCAAATGTGTTTAACGTAGCCTATTATGTATCTCGGCAACAAAACGCTTTTTATGATACTGAACTTTATGACTATAGGCTACCGTGCTGTCGTCATATCTGCGTCATTCACATTTTGACTCCATGCAGGTATGTTCATCATATTACATATTGACGCTTTCTTTTAGGCAAATTCGCGGCAGACACTGGGGGTCATTTTCTAATAAGAGATGTAGGCTGTGTGGTAAGAAAGAACAGTTTCGATCTCTGTTTATAGGCTATTTGAGATCCAGCAGGTGAGATAGTTCACCCAAAAACAAAAATCTAGTTACCATTTACTCAACCTTAGTGGTTCCAAACCTTTGTTTACCCCGTTCAAAACAAAATAAGTTATTTTGAAGAAGGTTAAAGTATTGACTTCCATTGGCTTTTTTTTGTAATCTATAAAAGTCAAAAAGTAAATGGCTATCGGTTTCCAACATCTTCAAAATATTTTATATTGTGTTAAACAGGAAATAAATGAACTCACTGGAGCAACAAGTGGAGAGTGAGTTAACGGTAGGCTAAGTAATGCTGTTTCTTTAAAAAAAAAAAAAAAGGTCCTCCAGGCGTGCTGTAGGGGAAACTGGGGCACAACATCCACAAAGGGTTCACAGAATAATTTTACACACTTGTCTAATACAAATGTGTTTTTGCTTAATAATTACAATGTATGCTTATTCGTCTTTTTCATAAATTACTCCAAAATGTGTAGCACATGAGGGGCACATTGTAATGAACATTTGACAGCTAAATAAAATATACTTTTGCAAAGAAAATAATGGCCTTTGAAGAATTAAAAATGAACTAATTTGGCATTTGACAGTGAACACACAGTAACCAGAGCCTTAGCTTGGGCTGGGCCTGATCATAACACACAGCTAAGCATAGTTTCAAAGTAAGTGGGCAAATGAAAAAAACAAAAAACTATCAAATACAAAACAAAAACACATTGAGACATTTAATAAAAAAATTTCATTGCTAATGTCCTAGAATAGCAAAGCCCTAATAATTGCAGGGCACATTGTAACTCAGCATTGTTTCCTTTCTGCTAGTTAACAAAGCATTAAAGAACGCGTTAGCTTTAGCATGAAACTGCTAAATAGAATGACTATGCAGAGGTTATAAAGAGAATATCAGATTTATTTCATTTTAAATAAATGCTAAAAACCAATATAAACAATTTACTTCTGCAAAAAATGTACTTTAGCTATAAATAAATAAACATTCAACAATATCTTCAAAAGATTTTAGAGTTTTAGCACAAATGTTTCTCTATATAGTGTGGATATGACAACTAGTAAATACTGTAAGTTCTGTCATGTTAGCATGTGTGGGAATGCTCAAACCCTGTGTGTTGCAACTAACCCAGTCTGTGCCCTCCTTAACCTTATAAATACTATCTCAGCTGACATTCTGCACACATGCTTGCTAAATGTTGAAACGATTGGCAAAATGTATAAATTGTGTGCATACATAGGTACACACTGAAGATGGTAAGTGCGCATTAAAAAGAGTTAATGAATAATTGAACATTAAAGGAGCACATATTCTTGTCACAGACAGCTTGGAACAATCACATAAGACACACAGGAACTTTAAAGCACACTTTCATTCAGCCTGGCCTATTTTCCTATGGAGAGACTTTACATGACTATGAATCACATCATGGTTGAGTTCCTTCATTTCTGTGACACGGTGGCCGCCGAGTGACTTCCACATCCTCATTTGTTAGAACAGATGTCTGTGTTTATGTTTTTCAGCTGTGCAGAGGACGGGGCAAAAAAAGTCAAAAACCAGCTATGCTGTGTGTCCTCTTAAGGCAAGACATTTAATGAGACAATAACAAAGCAAGCAAGTGTTTTCTGTCTGAATAAAATAGATGTTTTACATGCACCTCTGGAAATGTTCTCATTTAGAAAAACCAGATTTGATATTGGCGTACCTTATGAATTACTGCAGAAATATTGTAGCCGAAAAAAAAACAACAACGATACAGACCAAGTGCTGGGCTTTCAAGGCTGGCTGAATCGAGACAGTTCGATTTGATCATTACAGAAAAGCCTAATGTACAATACTCACATTAAGCAGCCCACGGGCCTAGAATATTGATTTCCTTCACTGCAGAGAGCAACTTTAAAATTATTGCAATTCATCATACGCTTTTTACATCACTACATTACATCTAGAATTTCTCCCTAATAGTTTCTCCTTGTTTTTGCAGTATAAATGAACCTCTTCTTGCTTACATCATTGAGATTGGTCCATAACATGCATATACTGTAAAACACATGCTTTGCATACTCATTAAATGAATAACTTGCAGTACATTATATATTATTCAGTGGCTATTATTACTGAAAACTCACGTTTGTGAGTCAATTTACCATGAACATCCAATCATTTTTATAGCCCAAATGGTGAGAGCCTTCAGGAAGGGCTTGTATTGCTTTTCTGATTGGTAGAAGCACATAATTCTCACAGATGGTCATTTGCTTGCTCTGCTCTACAATGGTGTAGCCTCAAGGAGTATTGCAGGGGGTTACAGTTTGCTGGTCATTAGGCAGTTGGTGGCCCACATCTTTAACAGGCAAATGAGAGCAGAGAGTGAGATATGCTTGAGATTTGAGAAGGAAAGCAAAAGACCTTTTGCCAGTTGTGATCACAGAGCGCTCTGGTACACATCTGGCTCAGCAGCTTTAAAAAATTAGTTCACCCAAAAATGAAAATTCTATTATTAATTACTTTCTGTCATGTTGTCCCAATCTACATAAACCTTCATTCATCTTTGTAACACAATTTAAGATATTTTAGAATAAATTTGAGAGCTCCCTCATGACCCTGACATTTTCAAAGTCCAGAAAGGTACCAAAAAACATCCTCAAAACACACCATATGCCTTCAGTTGTTCAACTGGAATATTATGAAGCTGTGATAAAACGTTTGTGTGCACTTAAAGAAATAAATGACTTTATTTGATAGTTTCTTCTCCTCAGTGTCAGTATATTGTGCACTTTCAAGAGAACGCCGTGCTCCAACGTACTTCCTACAATTACTTCTTTGGTTTGAAACAAAGCACAGGTGCATCAGGTATATATCAGCAGCAGTATGTATAAAGAACACAGCGCTCTTATGAACGTGTACCCTCTACTGACACTGATATGTTTACATGGACACCAGTTATTTAATTATTTGCCTTAATCAGAATAAGACAATAATATGATTAGGGTCTTTACATAAGTTACCTTTTGATTGCTCCTTTCATGTTCCCATTTTACATGTTAGTACACAGTTCAATTAACATCATTCAACGATAGTTTCCTTCAGGTTTCACACAACAACAGTTTGTGTTCATCATGGCACCATATGTGATTTGGGGAATTTCGTTTTTATTTTGCAACAAGTTCAACTGCAGTTAATTTCTCACACTATGCATGCAAACAAACGACGGCGGATACAAATTCTCAAGCAACAGGCCATCTCTGCCATTTCATTTACTATTCATTACATTTCCTTTTCATTCATGCCCCCGCGACAAAGTCAAGACACTTCATAATGTCTTCATTTCTTCCAGAATTCTCAGCATAGTCATTTTTTACCGCTCACACCAAAAATGTGCTCTCTTGCTTGAAGCCATTCTCATTTGTTTGTCGTCAAACGCCTGCCTAACAACTGCCGTATGTGCTTCCTGTGGCAAAATGTAGCAAAAAAGTCGCCAACCTGATTTCACCAAGTAGGACATGTTCCTGGATTAACATCTACGTTGATCCTGGAACAACATTCCAATCAGCCAATCAGAATTAAGGGATATGTTTACCGTTTATGTTAAGTTTAGGCTTATGGTTAGGTTAATGCACTTTTACATGATTGTCATCCTATTATATACTATTATATAAATATAGTATTTATCACCATTTTCGAACAAAAATGATGTTCCAGGATCAACAAAGATGTACGATCACATAGTACTTGACGTGCGCAAAAAAGGACTACAAAACGGTAACAGTTTGATTAAGGTGTTTACATGTCTGTACTGGACTACAATAATGCAACTAAAATAAGAATACTTCACATATCTTAATTTGATTTCTGTTTAGTTCAATTATGACTAGTCGGATTAAGGTAATCGAAAATTGTTGTTTACATGGTAGACTCTTAATCAGAGTATTGTCTAAACCGTATCAAAATCGTATTGGTGGGCATGTTATCATACTCACAGAGGAGAAGAAACTGTTGAATAAAGTCGTTATTTTTTATTATCATAGCATGATAATATTCCAATTGAACAAGTCGGGACTGTTGCTGTCTATGAAGGATAAAGGAGCTCTCGGATTTTATCCAAAATATCTTAATATGTTCTCTGAAGATGAACGAAGGTCTCAGGGGGGTTTTTAAAATCATATGGGGGTGAGTAATTGACAGATTTTGGGTGATGCATCCTTAAGCATTATTTTCTAATAATTCAATGTCAAGTCAGTTGTCCTTGACTATTTTAAGATATTTTCACAGGTTTTGTTCATAAAACTCAGACAGACTGAGAGAGAGAGAAATATGTGCATCTCTCAACAGTTCTTGGAAACGGCATCTTTACTAATAATGAAACTATAATAACAATAACAAGCAATGTTACTACCTTGCCACTGGGAAATGTCATTTCAGTTGTAAAACTGTATTATTGATAAAATCACGGACAGTGCTGACAACATGTTTCTGCTCGCAAGTGTATACTGATCCTGTATATCTGTACAGAGGCTGAAAACACATCAGTCGTCACATTTGCTTGCTGTTTAAGTCATCTATATTTCTGTAATGAGTTTACAATGTAGGTTGTGTCAAAGCAGCATAACATAGATGGAGAAAAGAGAACAAAAAGCCATAACAATATTTTAGATTTCTGGAATTTTCCAG
The DNA here is from genome assembly GCA_903798125.1 of Danio choprae. Lineage (NCBI taxonomy): Eukaryota > Metazoa > Chordata > Actinopteri > Cypriniformes > Danionidae > Danio > Danio choprae. Next base: position 14,067,281 of record CAIGQW010055024.1, on the reverse strand, counting down.
CATATCAGGCAGACAGGAGAGTTGTGGTAAAATACAGTAAATTAAAATAATAGGATAAATTTAAAAAGCTCTAGTTATGGATATTTTAGTTACTGCTAGTTATTAGGATATTTTAAATTGCAACAATGTATATAATAAAGTCAGAATTATTAGCCCTTATTATTACCCCCACCCCCGTATATTTTCCCTCAATTTCTGTTTACCAGAGAGAAGATTTTTTAAACACATTTCTAAGCATAATAGTTTTAATAACTAAATTCTAATAATTGATTTATTTGAGGCAGCACGGTGGCGCAGTGGGTAGCACAATCGCCTCACAGCAAGAAGGTCGCTGGTTCGAGCCCCGGCTTGGTCAGTTGACATTTCTGTGTGGAGTTTGCATGTTCTCCCTGTGTTTGCGTGGGTGTCCTCCGGGTGCTCCGGTTTCACTAATAATCTTGACTTCAACTTCTAGCAAGTGCGAGACTCAAAACAGTTTGAAAGAAAGAAAGAAAGATAAAAAGAAAGAAAGAAAGAAAGAAAGAAAGAAAAAAAGAAAGAAAGAAAGAAAGAAAGAAAGAAACGATGCCTTACACTGTCTCCATCCCATAAACAGTTTGGCAGGGATATAGTGTAGAAACAGCGGTGCTCATGGGGGTATCTGTGAATGTTTCTCTGCTCTGTGTACTCTTATCTGCAAGGCCTGCCTCTCAGTTGCCAGTGTTTGCATCCCATGAGCCTCTCTGGCTGGGTAAAGGTTACACAACAAACAGCACTTGCTTCCTCTGCATTTAAATGGGCAAAATGAGCTGGAGAGTTTCCAAAGTCTAATAAGGAGGAGAACCACCATATGCACATTTCCACCACAGATTATCCATTCGCAATGCATTCCCACAAACATCAGATGAGATAAAACACAATGTGAAAAGTGGAAAGGCCACAGTCAAAGAAAAAGACAGTTGAAGGACTGGTACATACAAAGGTAGCTATCATTAAAAGCACCACTGAGAGACTGCCGGTTGCATGCGCTGACAGCATGACAATATTTGTGTTCAGTTTTGCTAAAACCCTGTAGAGATAACAGCTAAAACAGCAACAAGAATGGATTTTAAGGTAACCTAGTACATAGCAAAACAAGTGCTGTCAAAACTCACGTGATGAATGATTTTCCTTCCTAGCCTCCTCTCATCTCCCCAGTATTGTGGAGATCAATATCTCTTCCCTTTTTCTGTCTCATTGATGCCTCTGTGTACACTTTAAAGGCCAACGTGGGACCTCTGATCTTCAGTCTGAAAGTTCCTCCCCAATTATGAAGGCCCTTTAATGAGGGTGGGTTTTTTATAATCTCCTGGGGCTGGTCATGGAAAATAGCTGAGCTCAAGCTTTTGGTCCTGGTATAGTTTTTGTTGGCAGGACCTCTGATTTATTCCTAAGGGAGAGAGCCGAATTCACTGTTACAGACATTTTACTCATCGTAACCTTGGAAATGACAAGGACTCAGTTGATCAATTACACTTTCATAACATCTCTTCACACCAAAGGAGTAAAAGTAGACTTATGAACGCGATGCATTTGGATTTATTCACACTGAACACATAAAATACGTCTGCTGACAGATTCATACTAGACTGGTTACATTTTACTGCTTGGAAAAACTAGTAAACAGCTAGATAAATACATAAATGTGTATTTAAAAAAATATGTTTGCTGTTTGTTTAAACTGTTTATTTAAAATGAGCTAAAAAACACGATTATTGAGTCGATTATTAAGTGACAACTTAATTGTTTTATGTTCAATCCACTTAAATCTGTTAAACTTAATGAATTAACCTAATTCCTTCACGTTGTCACAACACAACGTGTGGAACTCAGCATTTTTACAGTGAATGAAATATTGTTTGTAGTCTAAATAATTTGAGAAAAGCCATGCATATTTTTTCCTTAAGTTTTGTGCTAAGAAAAGAGTAATATTATAAAATATAAAAGTAACATAGTAATTTTTTTAACACAGTTAATCAATAACTAATATGCCTGATGATGTTGGCTGTGTTTATATTAAGTGAAAACAATGATTTTCTTACTATTTTTATCAGTATAATAAGCAATAAAAATCTTGGTTTACCTTTTAACTAAATAGTTTTTCTGACCACATGATTTTTTCCCTCTTGCTTTATACTTAAGCTCTTTTTGAAACAATTTTCATCTTGATTTAAGATTTCGGCTGGAAAACTATTCATATACATTTATATATATATTCATTCATTTTCATTTGGGCTTAGTCCCTTTATTAATCCAGGGTCGCCACAGCGGAATGAACCGCCAACTTATCCAGCATATGTTTTTAACGCAGCGGATGCCCTTCCAGCTGCAACCCATCACTGGGAAACATCCACACACTCTCATTCACACACATACACTACGGACAATTTAGCTTACCCAATTCACCTACACCACATGTCTTTGGACTTGTGGGGGAAACCGGAGCACCCGGAGGAAACCCACACCAACACGGGGAGAACATGCAAACTCCACACAGAAACGCCAACTGACCCAGCCGAGGCTCAAACCAGCGACCTTCTTGCTGTGAGGCGAACGTGCTACCCACTGCGCCACCGTGAGGCCCCTATATACATATTATTATTATATTATTTATATACAAATATTATTACATTCACATACACATATAATATTTCAGAACATATTGTTTCTTTAGATATAATCCATTCCAGACCTTCAAATGAATAGTTATATATATTTGAAATTCCTTGGATTGTAGTTCTTTTCCTCAATAAAAACATTAGAGCGCACAGTCTTTGTCCTTTTGTCCAGTTTTCTTTATTCCAAATTAAAAATTGTAATCTTGTGATTCACTTTAGAACTACTTAAATCATTTCGAGGCTCAAAAATCCTTAACAAAGTTAACAAAGACAGTTTTTTTAATCTATAAGCAAACTAAAGTAATAATAAAAAACTCTAATGTAATCAGTGCTGCTGAAAAAGTGTGTGAGCGCTAATGAAGTAGTTTTATTCTACTGAAGCATTTCTGACAGTACATAACACTGTCGATTGTTTACATGCCTATATAATTAGATTAGCATATATATAGTGCAATTTCCAGGTAGAAGGTTAATAAACAATAAACACCGCATGACAGCTTGACAGTGTGTTATTGTATACATCTTTTTTTCTAAGCGTTCTTTCAAGCTTTTTCTAATGGTTTAGGCTTCTGTTAACAGGAGATGAGATAGAGAGACACATCCCCTACAGACCAGAAACCCCGAGGCCTTTGTGTGTTTGTATAACAGCAGGGATAAATCCCTCATATTCCTCTGTACAAAAACAAGTCAAACTCAGGAAGTCTGCCCTGCAGGACCTGTCATAAGTAGCATAAGGGGAAAAAAAAAACACTAGGAATGAGAGAGAGGGATCGAGACATGTTTTTTTTTTTTTCTTGTAGGTACACTGAAATGCTCATATGGTTGACTAGCTTCTACACTGAAAACACATCTAAGTGGAATAGGGTCATAGAAAATCATAAATTCTTGTTTAACAAAACCAGATATCAACTGTGATGGTTTTCTAACTCTCCTTTTTATATAATCACAACAACTCTAATCCTCTTACATATGATAAAATACTTGCTGCTCATGCATTTATGAATGCAAGACTATTCACGCTAGCTAGGAACATACAAACAACATAGATAACAATAAACCAGCTTCAGTATTTGGCCCACTTGCTGCATTCAGGCACCAGGGAGAGCTTTTGCATTATGAAGGCTTATTTACAGTCAGCTCCATCAGAAAGCAATAAATATAGTGAATGAGTCATTTTAGGTGCACAATAGCAGCTCCATTATAATCCACTAACCGCTGTCTGAAGGAACAATTTGCTTTGATACATACAGTAAATCTCCGCAGGACGAAATGCATTCAGGTTGGACATGGTGAAAGCTGTTGGAAAGCAGTCTGTGTGTAGGCAATGGGGCTTATTATATATCTCTATTGATCTCCCGTGTGATAAAATTAGACTAGGAATTGGAAGTGGTCGAAAATAGTGTATTGAAAGAGGGGAAAATGTAGGAATTTGATCAATTGGAGGCTCTACAGAGCAGCGTTAATTACTCAAATTGAAGCCAGCAAATCTTAGATGTTGTTTGCAGCTTAGAGTAATGATGTATACTGTGTCACATTACTTAAAGTAAGCCAGTGAACATGCAATCGAAAGAAATAGGAAGACATAGCATATTTAAAAACATACAGATTAGTCTGTTAATGATGGAGAAACTAAACCAAACTGGATGGATCCATGCATTCATGTTGTCTACGCCAAATTCAAGTCAAGTTGAGCTTTATTGTCATTTCACTACATGTGTGGACATACAGTGGAACAAAATGTTGTGTCTCACAGGACCATAGTGCTACATAAACAAGCAATCATAAATATAAACACAACACTGGATGTAAGAGCTGTTATGTACAGCTAAACCTGTACATATCTAACATGCCAGAGTGGTAATCTATATATCCTAACTATACATATACTATAAATACTTAACTATACACATAACCTAAGAAAGACTATACAAATACATTTTACAATATTGTGCAAGATATTGTGCAAAAGAGGTATTTAAGGTTGAAGAAAATACATTCACAGGTTAATATGTTTTCCTTATTGAATCCTTGTTAAAGTGTCTGGTGCATATAGATAGAGAAGAGTGTTTCTACAGGTGTTTTGTCAAGCCCCCTCATGTGTGAAGTACACTAAAAATGCTCAATGGTTTTATAGAGATATAGAGTGATAAGAAAGTGTCTGGTGTAAATGTGCAAATTGGTGCAAGTGTCTGGGAAAGTGTCATAGATGAAAGATTGTGTTATCTACATGTGGTTTGTCAAGCTCACACACCTGTGTGAGGCACACTCAGAATTGCATAATGTTTAGTGGTATTCAGAATTGCATATTGTTTTGAGGTTTTCATGTGGTGTGGTGTGGTGTGGTGTGGTGTGGTGGGTAGGAGAGGGAATGGAATCCTGGTTTTGGTAGATGAGAGTGTGAGTAATATTTTAGAGAGGGGTAAGATGATTGGAATTGAGGGCTTGTGGAAAGAAAGTCCAGCCTACCGTTCTAATCTTACCATTCAAATGGCATACCAGAAATCAACATTCATCAAACCAGGAATATTTCACTGTATTCTTTTATCAATTTTAGATATTGTCTCTCTTTTTTTTTTGACCATTCTCTTTAAACCCAAGTGATGGTTGTGCATGAAAATCTCATAAGATCAGCAGTTTCTGAAAAACTCATACCATCTTGTCTGGCATTAAAAATTATGGCACATCAATTAAATCATACATTTTGTTTTAACTTCAGCCGATCATCTTGACCACATTTACACGCTTGTGTTCCTATCATTTGATTAAATAATTAGATGTTTGCATTAATAAGCAGTTCAAAATGTGTACCTAATAAAGTGTCTATTGAATGTATAATATCACCCATCTTCAAAACTGCTTATACTGAACACCTTTAGCATTATATAAACATGCATGCTTAAAAAAGGATATATTAGGATATATTTAAGCTAAATTTGTTCAATGGAGCCAGAATGCATGTACTGAATCAAAGAGAAACTGAAGTACATATAAACTAAGTTAATAAACAAATGAATGTACAATATATACCAAAAACAGATAATTCTCATCCATTTTAACTCAAGCCTACAAATAGTTTTGATTTTCCATACTCTGACAGCTATAGCTTTAACATAACCATGCATGACCAACATTGTCAGAGTATTTGCTGACAACCTGAAATACCGCACAGAGGAAAATTTCTGGTATTTCTGCATGCGTTTGTAATAAATACGAAAGAGGAGAAGGTCACAAACCCAAATCAATGAAGGGAAAAGAAAAATCGGCTTTAATTGGCTTTTAAGGAAAGCTGTGAATCACATTAGGTCTAGTGTCAGCTCCCACCAGGCTTTGGCTGATAACAGCGGGAGGACTTCATGGCTTTAAGCCCCTCTGATTGCTCTAACACCCAGAGTATTTACCATTCAGACCTATCAAGCTTTTCCTCATGCGCAAAGACAGGAAGAGACAAAGAGGAGGAAGAGACAAGGCATGTGATGGAAGGGGACTTTTTCTCTTAGGTATTTAAAGCACAGAGAGGGTCAAGTCAAACAAAACAGCATGCTAACAGAAAGGGCAATCCCTTTTGACCACATCCAGCCATGTTTATTCGATATTTTTAAGAAAACATGACTTACATTTTTCACATCTCTAGTGCATTGAAATGATGTTCCACTTCTTTTTTTTTACTAAGACATGCATATAGGATTTTTTGACAGAGCCCATATGATGTGTGTAATGTTTTTTTATTTGCCTTTTTTATTAATGTATTGTATCTGTTGTGTGTATATAATGTCTCCAAAATCAGAGCTGCCTAAAAATTACTTCTGCAAACATCTCTCAGTATTCGAAATATTAGCATAATGACAACTGAATACATAAGCCAAGAAAGAAAGCATCGCTTCAGTAAATTGTAATGTTGTCACAGTGAAGACACTGTGTGTTTCTAAAATGCTTAATAAAACTTACCACTGTGAAACAATTTTGCTTGCAAACTTGGCTCTGACTTGCTTGCAAATTTGGTTCTGCTTGCTCATCCACATTGGCTGATAAAACCAATGCTGTTTGTGTTTACAATTGCTTTAGAAGCCTTGGTAGTTAAAATTCATGATAAGAGCACTCTGGGCTTTTCAGAAGGAGCATACTGAAACTCAGTCAGACCATTTCAGATAAACTAGAAATAGATACTGTTAATGTTTTTTAATATTAAAGCCTGTTAACCTATTATAGTACACCTAGAAAGGGATAGTTCACCGAAAAATGACAATTCTGCCATTATTTACTCACCATTTACTTGAGATTTGAACACAAAAGAAGATATTTTGAAGATTGTTGGCAACCTGTAACCATTGACAACCAAAGGAAAAAAATACTATGGAAGTCAATGGTTACAGTTTTCCAACATTATTTAAAATATCTTCTTTAGTGTTCAACACAAAAACTCGGACTGGTTTGGAACAAGTAAAGGTAAAGTAAATAATGGCAGAATTTTCATTTTGGTGAATAATATATAGAAGAATATTAATGAATATAGAATATAGCAGT
>CAIGQW010055024.1:14036196-14049931 GCA_903798125.1 Danio choprae | reverse complement strand
GATTTTTTTTGTCTTCGGTGTCATATGATCCATCAGAAATTGAAAAAATAACATTAAAACACTTAAAAATAAGTTTTAGTTTCATTTATACATATATAAACAGTTTTGGCAACATTCTTTGAAAATAGTGTGAAGTGCTAATACATTAAACTGCATTACATTAGAAAAACATTAAACTGAATTGAAATTCAATGGGAAACCTTTAGTGAAGGTTTCCACAAGGCTGGCACAGCCTGCCTGTCCTTTATTGACATGCATTACGAGTCTATTTCTGTGGTGTTGCTCCACTCAATGTCACTTTGAATCAAATTAGAATTCTTATGGAATGTCAATAAATGACCCTTGTTTGGGGCCAAACAAAAATAAATATCCTGCTGTTAAGAGGCAGAAAGGCTGAGTGAGGACGAGGTGCTTTTACTGGCTTGTGCATTACTTCATCCCATACAAATTACTATGCTGTTTTGAAAATTGCCCCCTGTACCCTTAAATAGTGCATTTGTAGTGGTTTCCGAACCGTAGTGGATGTCCTGACATGCACTCAATTAATCCGAAATTGCAACACAATAACAAGTGTACAACCAACGTACACTCAACGGCTAGAGAAGATCAATAATGATAAACTGTGAGAGTTTAAAATGCCAAAATAATTTCCAATTTCCACGGCAGAATCCTATCAGTGTACATTTGTAAATAAATTATTTTTATTGCTAAATTAACATTAGTATATATGACAGAAATCAAAATACTATTTCATTACTAAAGGCCAGGTTATCATTCAAACAAATATAAAAAAGAGCTGGAATGATGACATTTAGAACAAAATTCGGCCAAAACAAAGTTTTGTTTTGAGTTTGTTTCACCAGTTCGAAACCAAAGGAAACATTTTGTGGGAGTACATTTTGGTCCTAAACACCTTTGAGCTTGTCGATTATGTAATCGGTGGGTGTGTCCTATAAGCCTTCTTTGACATCTCTGCCTTCTTCAATACACTTCATTAAACATGTACACATGGACATCACCTATATGCTATATAACTGTTGGTTAACTATGTTTATATATAATAACTTTAACTTTTAAAAGCTATTAGTTACTAGTTAATTAGTTAAAGTTATTAGTAATTAGTTAATAGTTATTACATACGCTATAGGTGAATTGGGTGAGCTAAATTGTCCGTAGTGTATGTGTGTGAATGAGTGTATGGTTTTTTCCCAGTGATGGATTGCAGCTGGAAGGGTATCTGCTGTGTAAAACATATGCTGGAAAAGTTGGCGGTTCATTCCGCTGTGGCGACCCCAGATTAATTAAGGGACTAAGCCGAAAATAAAATGAATGAATGAATTGAATTACATGCTTCATATCCACACCATTCAGAGACAGGAGAAAAACATCCAGCACAATAACACCAAGTTAGTAAAATGAATAACCTTGAGGGTCTGCACCTGTACTATTGCTTGCACAACTGCATCATGCCAAGTCTGATAAAGTACCAAAAATGTTTCCATTCATTGTCTGTCCACACCAAATAGAAAGCAATACCAAGGCTGCTTGTCAGATGTTTATGAAACTGTTCTTCTCTCACAGCTGCCATTGTTGTTGTGTATAGGGCTCCACTCGAGCGGCGTGACACATTTATAACCCCGCCTACTGCAGTGTGGGGGTGTTAGAAGGTTTGAAAACAGTATATCGTCACTCAGTCATTTCAATCTTGAAAATTTCTCAAAAGAAAGAATGAAAAAAAAACTTTGTTTGAAGTATATCAGGGCTTTAAGACTAAGTGTTAAATAATTACCACAGAGTCTGACCAAGAAGTTGAAAATCTAATCCATCTGAGGGATTCATCAACCAGCAAAGCACAAACAAAAAAGCATCCCTTTCAGTGCACTCAAATACACTCACTCCTTTTCATTCACTCCTTTATTAGTGGACTAATGTAGTGAATAATGAATTGGGTATAGGGGTGATTTCAGATACAGCTATGATTTTTTTTTTCTTCCTCCGTGTTGCCATGGGACTTTGGGCAAAGGGATCTATATCTCAGAAATCATTTGAAACAAGCTCCTTATTATATTTCACCTTTTTTTTGGAAAGAAAGATGCTGTCCGTTGTGCCCCAATCTGCTGAGGATCCATTGAAATGGAAAGTGATTGGTTAAAGCTCTGGTGGGGAAGCTTAATGAACTCTCTCAGCAGCCTGTCAGATGAGTTTTTCAGACATCTGCATTTCTGGAGTACACAGGTGCTGTCAACCCCAACAATAATAAAGCAGATCCATCTTTCATCAGCCATTCAAAAATGAAAAAATGCAGAAATTAAAAGGTGGGGGCTTTGGCTGAGGTATAACTGATGATGTGACACTTCAAGCTATTTGACTGCAAGCACGTTCACAGAGGGGGTCCTCAATCTACACAACACCTGCGATGTTTTCTTGTCTAATTTTGCTTATGCATACTTTTATCATCTCCTCCTTTTATCATACTCCATCACGTTATGCCTCTTTTCTTTGAGGCCATCCTAAAAAATGATGATTTAGCTCATGCAAATGACTAGCTTGCTAGAAAAACAGCATTGGGTTTTGAACGTGTAGTGGTTATTGTTTTTCTACCTCTTTCTCCAAAGCTTTCAAGTCTACACGTCTGCAGATCAAACAGAAAGGGCAGAAAATTCTGGTGTTCATATGGCCTTTATATTACGGCGCTTCAAGCCATGATGTACGCAATCACCTTTGCTCATTCACTTTGATCAGAGAGAGATTCACGATACTCAGACGTGGCAGAAGAGTTACACAGCAACGCTCATTTTATTCTGTGAGGTGCACAATATCAGCAGTGCCACTCCAGCAAAGAAGAGCTGGCAAATTACTACACGTGATTACAGCCAAACCGTACACCCTGAGGTAAGAATAACATGGCCAGGACACGAACTTAAAGCATTTTCATAAAGTACATTCAACTTATTTTACACCTTTTTTTTATTAATACTACCTTTCCATCCCTTAGCAATATTCCCCTGCTCTGTGAGGAGCGATCAAGCTTTGAAGTGCAAAATATAAGAAAATATGTTTTTTTTTCCTCTTAACTTTAGTCATAGCCAGCCTGTTAAACTCTTCACCTCCGTTTCCTGTAGGCAGACGTTTGATTTGTGCATAAAATATGCTTATTCTGGTTGCTTTGAGGACACAAAATGACACCAAAAGCATCTAAATGCAGTTTTTTAAGTGCCAGTTTGGGTCAAGATTATCTAAAGATATAAGGAGAGAGCTAGATTTCAGACCTATAGGGAAAATTTCAGGTTTCTTGTCTGAAAAGTGAAAATAATCTTAAATTTACTGAGATCCTGCAATGCAATTGGCTGATTAGACACTTGCATTAAGGAGTAGTTGAACAGTTGTATCCAATAAAGTGATGATATATGAATTTTTTTATTTTGTTATGAATTTAAGTTATTTTGTGCCCTTTCTTTGTGCAAAAATCCATTAGATGGCCATTTCCTTTTATATGAATTTCAAACTAATTTTATGAAATAAAATAATTTGGTTCCACTCCACTTTATATTACATGGATAGTTCACCCCCAGAAATGAAAATTACCTCATCATTTACTCCCACTGTAACCATTGACTTGCTTAGAATGAAAAACAAATACTTTGGAAGTAAATGCTTACAGGTTTCCAAAGTTTTTCTAAATGTCTTATTTAGTAACAGAAGAAAGAAGCTCAAAAAGTTTTAAAACAAGTGAAGGGTGTGAAAATGATGACATCATTTCCATTTTTGAGTGAACGGTCCCTTTAAGGCCAGTTTAAAGTCTAGTCTCCTGTTGCTAGACATTTGATTTGCAATTCAAGAATGGTCTTCACAGTAGCTTATTCTGGTTGTTTTAAATCCAGTGCAGCTGACTGGCATGTAAAGCATCTAAACGCATGTTTTTATGTGCCAGATTGAGTCAGATTAATCTAAAATTGATTACGCCAAGCAAGTATTGTACATAATACCTGGAAAATCTGATTGAATTCCCATTCAGCTCAATAACAACATATTAGCTGAAAGTGAATACAGAACTAGGCTGCATGATAAATCGAATCAAAACAATTTGTTTTTCACAATTTAGCAAAAACTGTGACTGTCATGAGCATCTAGTCAGGGAATCATGCAAAGATATTTTTTGGGATATTCAAGACCTCCCTTATCACATGGATATGCATCTTGAGCCAATTTTGAAGCTTTTCTACAACTGCCAGATTTCAATAAATCATTTGTCAGAAGAACAAAATGTTAAAAGTCTTTAGTCTTTTTAATGCAGAACAGCTCTGTGATCAGTAGTAAATTTCCCACAAAGGCCAGAGGGAGCTCACAAACCCAAACAGAGCATTTAAAAATCTTTATTGATTCAGCATAACTAATAATCTCTAATAAGACTACGGAATCATCTTACAGTAGGATTTATCTTGGACACTCAACTGAAGTTATGAGTTTAGAGTAATCCCATGTTAATAAATGTGGTATTTTCAGGTACTTTCAGATGTAGCAGCAACAAAGACCTGTAAATTACTGAAAAGTGACGCAAACAGCTCTCAAATCAATGAATGGTGGATTATTTTTGATTTCAGGATCATGCTGATTAAATCATCTGCATGATTTAACATCAACTATAAGTCTCTGTGTAGTAAAACCTGCTCCATCTGAAAGCAGGCGCTGGAGATTTACTATTAATTACAGAACTGGCTTTACTGAAAAAATGTGCATGGCATTTATTTATTAGTTGATTCATGCAGCCCTATACAAAATTCTGGGATTTCAACTACTTCTTTCCATTTGCATAATGCAATATGTATTAGATGGTCTGCTCCATTCATTTGAAAACCAAGCAAGTATAATCAAATATCTACATAATTTTGGAATGTAGACACAACTGTCATGCTAAACTCCTCACTCAAGTCTCCTGTAGCCAGACGTTTTGGAATGTGCATAAAATATGGTCTTCACAGTAGCTCATTCTGACTGTTTTACATAAAGCCTGCATGACTGACATGTAAAGCGGCTAAACACACTTTTTGTGTTTTTGCATGCCAATTTGGTTCGAATTTATCAACACCGAGCAAGTGTATAATGACTGGAGAAAACAATCCGACTGTTTCCCTTTCTGCTCAATGCCAGTTTCATGGCTGAGAAGTGAATACAGAAATCTGTGATATCAGCGAATGCTTTCAATTTGTGTGCAATGTGCATTAGATGATCAGCTTTATTCATATAGCTGGAGACTCATTTTAATGCATAAATGTTAAACACAAAGTCTAACAAAGTGACTAACCATTACTTCCATTACACTGTAAAAAATGCTGGGTTCCACACAATCAATCTGTGTTGGGACAATATGAAGGAATTAAGTTAATTCATTAGGTTTTACAACTTTAAGTGGATTGAGCATAAAACAATTGAGTTGTTTCAAAAATAACCTCAAGAATTGTGTTGTTTCAGCTCACTTTAAATAGTAGTAGTAGTTTGTAAAAACAGTAAATGTGATTTTTTTGAGTGTAGTAGCTCAACGTCCCACATGAAAAATACAATAGTAATTTATTATACTGTTTTTGAACCATACTATAGTAAAGTATATCATTTAAGTTACATATAGTAAAGCATATCACATTTTGAGAATGACACAAATATTAGTTTTCACAAAGTTTGCTGCTAAACTGCTTTTAGATCTTTGTGTCAGTTGTTTCTGTGATGTACTGAAATATAATTACAAGCACTTCATACATTTCAAAAGCTTTTATCGACAATTACATGGCATTTATGCAAAGAGTCAGTATTTGCAGTGTTGGCCCTTCTTTTTCAGGACCACGCAATTCGACTGGGCATGCTCTCAATCAACTTCTGGGCCAAATCCTGACTCATAGCAACCCCTTCTTTCATAATCACTTCTTGGAGTTTGTCAGAATTAGTGGGATTTTGTTTGTCCACCTGGCTCTTGAGGATTGACTTGAAGTTCTGGGGTGTTTCCAGGTCATGGACCCAAAATTACAATGTTTTGGTCCCCGAGCCACTTAGATATAACTTTTGCCTTATTCTCGGGATGCTTTACTGTTGGCATGACACAGGACTGATGGTAGTGCTCACCTTTTCTTCTTCAGACAAGCCTTTTTCCAGATGCCCCAAACAATCGGAAAGGGGTTTCTTCTAAGAATATGACTTTGCCCCAGTCCTCAGCAGTCCATTTGCCATACTTTTTGCAGAATCTTAGTAGCCACAATAACCTTGCCTGTGAAACCATTTGTATGCAACGCAATGATGGCTGCACACGTTTCTTTGCAGGTCACCATGGTTAACAATGGAAGAACAATGATTTCAAGCATCACCCTCCTTTTAACATGTCAAGTCTACCATTCTAGCCCAATCAGCCTGACATAATGATCTCCAGTCTTGTGCTTGTCAACATTCTCACCTGAGTTAACAAGATGATTACTGAAATGATCCCAGCAGGTCCTTTAATGACAGCAATGAAATGCAGTGGAAAGTTTTTTTCAGGATTAGGTTAATTTTCATGACAAAGAAAGACTATGCAATTCATCTGATCACTCTTTATAACATTCTGGAGTATATGCAAATAGCTATTATAAAAACCTAAGCAGTAACTTTTCCAATATTTATGTAATTCTCAAAACTTTTTGCCACGACTGTATACTACTATATACGGTATGGTTCAAAAACACTATAGTATTTACTATAATTTAGTATTTTGTAATGTGGGATTGCTAGTCTACATTTGGAACGTCTCACCAGATAGTTATTAATATGAACAGGTTAAACAGTGTTGACCTATAGGCTATTTCTGAGCGAGAGTGTCACTCACGTCACCCCCAATATGCTCGATGTGGTATATTCCACATAAAGATGGACGTAAAGGTCATATATCACTGGAATGGGAGACTATGAAATATGAGCATTGATTGCTGAGGGGTGACAGGAGCTTGAAGGCCTTATTAATCCTCAGAGAGCATTCAGTCAAGCAGGGCTTTTGTAACCCTGAGAAATGGGTCGTCATTACCGCTCAATTACACTGAAGAACAATTTGGCATGTAATTACTGAAAGGGTTCATTTAACGTTGATAATATACATTTCAGAACACAGGCATGTGGTGGTGATTAAACAAATACATATTAAATTAGAGATAATTAAATGATTACGGAGTGATATGGGTTAGAGGGTAATGTTATTTGTTAAACTGTTAGGAAGTCATTTATCAGTACTTGAGTAACACTTTATAATCAACAGGTCCCTCGTATGGGAAAATAAAGCCACATTGTGAGAATATAAAGTACAATATTAAGCATAGTTGAAATGAAAACCTGAAAGCAGGACATTCTACCAGAAATGTACATTTTCACAGATAAAAACGAGACAGGTCTTGACCTTTAAGCTTGCCTGCCTCACAAAATCATACAAAACAAGCATAAAATCACATTATCACCCTGCTATTTACTTGTTTATTTTATTTTTTGGCTTCTGTTTTTGTCTTACCTGCTTTCTGGAACTGTTCTGCACCGGACTCGAACCCCATCGTCGTAGTCAATTCCTCTCTGCTTCTCAAGTCCGCTGATGTTTATTAAACATTATTAAATATGAAGCCATGGCGAGATATTTAAAGTCATAATTGTGCAATATAAAGTCACATTATTATTAAATATGAAGTCTCAATTGTGAAATAAAAAAGTAGTTATTAACTATAATAAAACAATATTAACTTATATAAAAAGCTAAATATTAAACATCAGATATTTAAGAAAAATTAAAATGTGAAATATTGCCTTGAAAACTACCTGAAATGAGTTTCATTTGAAATGTTGAAGTTAAAACAAACTAAAATAAAAATAAATCTAAACATAAAGATCTAAAGAAGATGCAATCACAACAATTATACCCTAAACTATAATTAAAATGAAAACAAAATATTAAATAATAATAATCATAATAATAATAATTATTATTATAATTGTGCACAACAATAAAATGGCACTCATATAAAATCACATAAGATATAAAATTAAGCCTGAGATTAAAAAAAAAAAAAAATCATTTATTGTCACACTGTTGCTTAATCAAATCAAGAACTGGCATTTTGGCTATTTAAACAAAACTTCGACTGCAATGTCAGCCGATGTTAAAACTACAACAGCACTTTTTCCAAGCCAAAAGAAACATTGGGGATCCTCACATGAGCACACCACACATTCTCACAAGACACTTTGTTCCCCTCACCCACCTGGCGAATGTATTTAACACTGCCAAAGTGTGTGAAAGGGATCGGATAAGACCTTGACACTCAGATTCCCCGCAATGTTTCATCCTCACCCACATATACATGTAGGCGCACATAAACCGCCGCTTATCTCACACACGAGAGCTGCTATACCTGTCTGAGCCTCCTGAGGATCCGGCGTTGATTAATGACACGATCGACTCGCTAATTAACACCTGAGCTCAGAGTTTCTAAAATAAGCCAAAAGAAGAGAAGGCAGGGCCGGGTTATCGATTTCTTCTCGTCTCTCAGCGCAGAAGAAAACACCTCCGAAGAATTTCAGGAAAGACGCCGAGGATGCAATTATTGTACTCTTCTACAATCACCAGTCTGTTGTTGTTCTCTTGTAACATTCATCAAGGAAGACAGACTGATACAGATGTTAGCCATATATTTGAATATGAGACAAAGCGGACAAAAACAATCTGTTGTACTATAAATATATTCTTATTCCCAACTCGTCCTTCAGATGTTGTGAAATATAGACTGAATTTCAAAACATCTTCACCATTGTATGGCCAGAAATTGTGACCTTGGAGCACAAAAACAGTCATAAGTGTCAATTTTTGGAAATCGAGAATTATGCATCATCAGCAAGTTGAATAAATAAGTCTTCCATTCATGGAATTGGACAATATTTGGCCGAGACACAACTATTTGAAAATCTGTAATTGAAGAGTTATCTTAAATCTTTCAATAACACTTTACAATAAGGTTGTATTAGTTAAAGCATTTACTAACATGAACAAAACATTACATTATTTGTTCATGTTAGTTAATGAAAATACAGTTCATTGCTACTTCATGTTAACTCACACTTTGGATGTTAATAATGCATTAGTAAATGTTGAACTATGATTAATAAATGCTGTTCAAGTATTGTTCATTATTAATTAATGTTATTAAATACATTAACTAATGAAACCTTATTGTAAAGTGTGACCATGTTTTCTATGTTTATGTTCAGTTACTTCACTTTAAAGTAAACACTTTACTTTATAGCGCTGTCGCCCCACAGCAAGAAGGTCGCTGGTTCGAGCCTTGGCTGGGTCAGTTGGCACTTTTTTTTTAATAAAAGGGACTAAGTTGAAAAGAAAATTAATGAATGAATGAACGAACGTGAATGAGATTTTATGCTTCCTTATAACAACTGTCATTAAGTGTCATTCACTCAGTTATGACATATCAAAAGCAAACATGACATTGTTTGTTATGACAATTTTACATAAACCAATACATAACAACCTGTTTTTGTCTTTGTCATGACAAACTGACATTACCAAAACCTGTCATAAATCTGTCATAAACATGATTGTCATGAAGCCATTTTATAACAGCATCATTAGACATTTTTGTGCACTTAATCCAAGCATGTACCACAGACGACAAACGATTTGATTCTGGATCAAATATGGTTGAATTTTGAACCCATCCCTTTAACGTTCTGCTTGACATGAAGTCAGAATTATTAGCCCCCTTGAATTATTAGCCCCCCTGTATATTTCTTTTCATAAAACACATTTCTAAACTTAATAGCTTTAATAACTAATTTCTAATAACTGACTTTTTTTATCTTGCCATGATGACAGTACATAATATTTTACTACTAGTATTCAGCTTAAAGTGCAATTTAAAGGCTTAACTAGGTTAATTAGGCAGATCAGGGTAATTAGGCAAGTCATTGTAAAACAGTGGTTTGTTCTGTAGCCAATTTAAAAACATATTGCTTAAGAAGTCTAATAATATTGACCTTAAAATTATATTGCAAAAATTTAAAACTGCTTTTATTCTAGCCTAAATAAAACAAATAAGACTTTCCCCAGAAGAAAAAATATTATAGCAAATACTGTGGAAAGATTCCATGCTCTGTTAAACATCATTTGGGAAATATTTTAAAATTCAGAGGACAGCTAATAATTTTGACTTCAACTGTAACTGAGAGAATGTTGAATATAAAATATGTGTGTAAACAGCAGAAAAGCGTTGTTTAGAGACCATTAGCATTGAACTAAGGCAGAGCAGACTTATTCATCATACTGTCACAGCTATGGATCAAGGGTCAGAGTTCCACCTCTCTCTTCTGAACCTCATCACCTGAACTCCCCGAGGAGAAACTCTCCTCCATTCCACTGTAATGAGATTGAGAACGAGAGCCGAGGGACGCAGGCTACAGTAATCCGGTATCTTATGTTCGCTTTGCTCTGGAGCGAGGATGTAAATGCTTTTCTTGTCATGGAATACAATGGTGGGCAGATCTGAGGGAACATCATCAGGTTAAGGATACACAATATACGGTTTAATATTACAGACTACGCTAAATGCATAATGCTGTATAAACTGGTAAGAATTTGGATGTGACATTTTTACAATCTACTGTAGTAAAAAGATATTTGCAAACAATAATAGTGATAATTCACCCAAACATTTTAATTCCATCCTGCTTTTTTGTCCATATGATGGATGGTTAATTGGGTCCAAAATTGTGGCTCTCAATCTTTTATTACTCAAAGACCCTCTTATAGTCACAAGCTTGCTTCTAAACATCTTTTTTTTTTTTTTACAAAATCATTTTATGAACACTAAATATTTTAAGATCACCATGTCATTTCCTCAAATTACATCTTGATTGTGTGTGCGTGTTTTAGCATTTTATTAAGTTAGCTTAACAAATTATTTAAACCACTACTGGTCTAAACCAACATCAGACAACACACACACACATATACAGTTGAAGACAAAATTGTTGGCAAAACACTATTTGCTAATAATTATTATAAATTCTAATTATATATTATAATTCCTGTGAAATTGTAATTCTTTTTTAAACATTTCTCAAAAGACCAAATTTTTTTAACACATTTTTAAAACAATGTTTTTATTTTGTCTTTGCCATGATGACAGTATATTCAGCTTAAAGTCCAATTTAAAGGCTTAATAACTAGAATAATTAGGTTAACTAGGCAATTAGGTTAATTAGGCAAGTCACTTGACAAAAAAAAAATCTTAATGAGGCTAATAATACTGACCAAAACAAATCTAGTCAAACTAAAAAAAAAAATAACTTTGTCTAGAAGAAAAATAAAATAGGAAATACTCTGGAACATTTTCTTGCTCCGTTAAAACATTTCTTTCGAAACTATTTGAAAAGAATTAAAATTTCACAGCAGGGCTAATCATTTAGTCTTCAACTATACATAAATACAATCATTTGTGTATACCATATAAAAGGAAGCCATACTCCATATATGACCTAAATGCAACACAGTCTCATTTTGGAGAGTGCGAATTATGTAGCCAGAGGTACGTCTGGCTGCATTTCATCCTTAAAATGAATGATACGGGGCGGTATGACCTATGACGGCTTCTGTTCCTTTTCGCACTAACAGCTGACTGCTTAACTCCGTGTGGACAACTGTTACCAGTTTACCCAGTAGCTCGCCGCGTACATCGGCGGACTTAGGACGCGACCCAGAATTGACCGTGACAACGGGGTTCGAGTACAACGAAAAACAGTTCCAGAAACCAGGTAAAACAAAAGCAAAAAAATTTAAAGAAAATAAATAAGCAACAGTCTGAAAACGTAGTGAAATCATGTGGCCATGATGGCTTTTCTTTCTTTTTTATATTGCTTTTGAAAACACTATCGGTTGGGTTTAGGGAAGAGGGTGGATGGTGGGTGGGTCAGTCAGTCGACAACAGGCTGGTCTGGTCTGCTGAAGTGTATATTGCAACCTCTGGTGGATTTATGCGAGAAGAGGATGTGCAAGAGAAATTTGAGATCCTCAAAAAGCATACACAGCGGCCTCTGGTGAATTTGCAAAAACAAAAACTGAGCAGACGTACCTCTATTTACATATTTCACTGTCCCCAGAAATGTAGACCTGGGTACGTATTCGCAATGAGCCTGGGTTGCTTAAATGATGTGTGAACTACAGCTTTAAGGATTGTGAAATTATTTGTAAAATATGTACATGGATAGAGCATATAATATACTAGGAAAACATACATTTATAACATATCATATAGGCACTGAGAAACATACTGTACAGCTCTATAACTAAGCCACAGACCTAAACCAAGACATCAAACTAGCGACGTAAAAGGGTCTTTTGCAGCTCTGTGCAACTGAGGAAATGCCTAATTAGGAAGCGCAAAATATTACATTTCAGAAAAGCAAAAGAGAAGTGTTTGATGTACAAAAAAGCAAAGCTGCCACAGGGATTTTCAAGAGCCGCAACACAAACACAGAGCTGATGATTAAAACATTCCATAAGATGTCCTTTTTCTATCTTATTTTCCCTCGGCTGCATTCAAGGGTCTTTTTACGAAAAATATACCAGAGTAAGATGTCAAACAGCTTCAAACATGCAGGGACAGTCAGGCTTTGAATGTCGTATTAATTCATTTCGTTTCTGAAAACAGTGAGTTGTTTTGCATGTGTTCTGCTCATCGTCTTCTAGCCTCACACAAACACCTTCTGTCTCCTGAACTAATATGCTTGCTGTCCTATACGACTGACAGTAGTTTGTGCTGCTAAAGCAGATAGATGGCAGAGGACCAAGATACAATTAGACTTAATTAACATCAGCTTCTCCGCTCTTCGGTTTTTGTTAGTGATGTTATTACCAGGGGCACACAAGGAAGAGTGGAGCTTGTAAAGACAGAAATAGGCCAAAAGTGGAAGTACTCTATTTTTTGTTAGCTAAAAAAAAAACTGTCACAGTGAAAAGTTGTCTTGTCCCTATAGATGAAGATACAAACAAGCCCTCATTTAAGAAACTACAAATGAGCCAGCTTCAAATCATTGACTTTGCATTGCAAAAAAAAAAACGTCTTATTATTTTAGCCATATTTTCCAGTTAAAACTGGCTAACAATTGATTGCACAAAATTCCTTTAGACATTCCATTGATTGAATAAGTAACATTAACCATTGTGTACTGTTCAGACTGACTACCCTTTTGTTATGTTGGTGGCTGTTTTGCCCCATTGACTTCCATTATAACAACATTTTTTGATTGCAAAGCCTTGACACCCTAATAATATAACATATAATTGTACATATAATCATCTATTCTTGATTGTTGGTGGTTTTACCTCTTGGGAATACGTCAAATTTGACTTTTTATTTTTTTACTGTTGGTCATCAGCTGGCAACAATAACCCTTTAGATAGGCCTGTGCTATCTGGCTTTTCTATTGAGTTCTATGGAGTAAAATGACAAATTATAGTGTGCGTTTTTCATTATCTCATATCAATGTACTCCATATAAAAGCCAGAAACAAAGCTTTTTTTTTTGCGCTGCCACTATTGATCAACTGCAAAACAATTTCATAATAATATAGTGTCATGGCTTTGCAATCACAAAATGTTGTTATAATAGAAGTTAATGGGGCATAATCAGCGACTAACATAACGAAAGTGTAATACATTTGCTTAGAATTT